>PISX010016707.1:0-45410 GCA_004024625.1 Mellivora capensis | reverse complement strand
ATGGGGAGAAAGCCATGAATTCCGCGCTTTGCTTTCTTCTCCTCTGGAGTTCTGCTGCTCTCCTTGTTAAGTGAACTTGGTCTTGGCTGGATTTCTTTTGATCTTCTGGGGGAGGGGCCTGTTGTAGTGATTCTCAAGTGTCTTTGCCCGAGGCAGAGCTGCACCGCCCTTACCAGGGGCCGGGCTAAGTAATCCGCTCCGTTTTGCTTTCGGGAGTTTTTGTTCCCTGAGCGCTTTCCGTAGAGTCCGGAGGACGGGAATGAAAATGGCGGCCTCCCAGTCTCCAGCCCAGAGGAGCCGAGAGTTCGCGGCCCCACTCCTCGGTGTGCCTCAGAGAAAAGCCCCAGCCACTCCTGTCTCCCTCGCCTCTGGCTGTGCTCTGAGCTCACCCAGCCTGCGACCGGTTCAAGGTAACCCCAAGCTGAGAGCTCACTCCTCGGCTCTGTCTCTGTGGCCGGCTTCCCGCTCCGATACCTGCTAGCTCTGAGACACTCAGACACCCCCGATCCTTCTGTGACCCTGCGGGGCCTGGGGCCACGCTGACCCCGCGTGGGCTTCACCCCGGTTTAGCCTCTGGAGCGATGTCCCTCTGTGGAGCAGACTTTTAAAAGTCCCGATTTAGTGCTCCGTTGCTCCGCCGCTTGCCGGGAGCCGGCCCCTCCCCCGCGGTCTATCCTCCCGTCGCTTTAGATTCACTTCTTCGCCGGTCCTACCTTTCAGAAAGTGGTTGATTTTCTGTTTCCAGAATTGCTGTTCTTCCTCTCTTTGATCTCCCGTTGGATTTGTAGGTGTTCGCAATGGTTTGATAAGCTATCTAGCTGATCTCCTGCTACCTGATGTCGTCTCAGCTGCCACCTCTCCGCCATCTTGACTCCTCCCCCTGGTTCATTTTTTTAACTTGTTTTATGAGGATGAATAATTCTACTTCAACACACTTTTCTCTTTCTTATACTCTTCTTAAAAAATTATTTATTTATTTGACAGAGAGAAAGTGAGAGGCCACAAGGAGGGTGATCAGCAGAGGTAGAGGGAGAAGCAGGCTCCCCGCTGAGCAGGGATTCCCAACGTGGGACACAATCCCATGACCCTGGGATCATGACCTGAGCCAAAGGTAGATACTTAACCAACTGAACCACCCAGGTTCCCTTTCTCAGATTCTTGTGCACAATAGCATCTTATTGCCAATAAATAGCATCTTGGGGTAGAAGAATATGCATTTTTTCATTTTATATAATAAAGTAGGTAGTGACAAATGGTTTTGTATTTCTGGCTAGATTATATTTTTTGAATTTGGTATAATAAAAAAATATATATGTTTTACTTTTGGAAACTTTCTTCTATTGCACATTTGGTAAATTTAGTGTTAAATTTTCAATAAAATAAGGTTAAAACTTTATCTTTTTTACTTCCAAATCAATCAGTAGTAACTTACTGAAACCTTGTTCTAAATATGGATGATTTTACAAAGCCATTTTCTGCAACCAAAGCAGAGAAGACAAGTTAAAAACAAGTAAACAAACAAACAACATAGTCTCTGGTAAGAGGCATCCAAATCTATTTGCAGCAGAAATTGAAGTGAATTGCCTACTCGTTGCACCTAATAAATGAAAATTTTGTGGGAGTAGTTAAAAAAAATTTATAATGAGACAGATCTTTTAAAAATTTAATTTCCAAATTAATCTACCTATGTGGAAAACCAGTGTGTATGCTATTTCTTAATAACACCTCATACTCTGCTTGAAGATACTATCTTTAAATAAATTTTAAAAGGAGCTATCCTGCTATCAAGGAAGAAAATGCTTTGCATGCATTTACTTAAGTAGGAAAAATTCATCAGTTCTTACCCTATTTTGGGGGCTCCAATTGATACCTCACAACTACCTTATTCTGAAATTCATGGACAATCTTGAGCTTCATAGGTAGGTAAGTTGTCAGAAAAAAAAGAATCAATGAGTCCTCCTCTTCACAAAGCCTTAACTTAGTAGACTCAGAGCTGGCAAACAACAAAGCAGGTTATCAAGGAATGTCAGACCTAGAAGACATCATTCTTCCCACATTTTGCACTTAGAAATCATAAAATCTGGGACCTAAAAGGAAAAAGAATTTAGTTGAAGTTCTTGAGTTACAGATGAACAAAGACTTAAAACTACTGCTTATTGTAACCCACTATTCCATTGCACTTCTATAATGTAGGAAATGAGAATAACAAAAGTAATTTAAGGCATTTGGATCACATTCCTGTTTCATTTTACTGGTTTATGAATTCCAAATTCCATAAAATCAGTTTCTCTTTTCCAAAATTACAGCATTGGCTTCTTGCATTTTTTTCTAGTATACGTAGTGTTCCACCCAGGAATAAAATTCAACTCACCAGAATAACAAGGAAATAAGAAAGCAATGATGAAAAAAACTTTGATTCTTGATGACAAGAGGGACATTTAATCAAGTCTGTGGAAGAAAGCTTTAAGAACATTTATAACATTGATATATGCTAAACTGGATACCTGGAAAGAATCCAAAACCCAGTTTTTAAATATTTCTTACTTCTAAAGAAATTACTATTCCCTTTTACCTTACTACAATCCTATGATTCAGTAAAACATAAAGTCTCATCAGTTGGGAACCCCCCACAAAGATATACAAGAGAGTCCCCCATAATATATATTAACATAATGGAAGGACTGATTATTCTCCCACCTTGTAGTTAGTCAAGAAAAAGCTTAGCTGCATTTTTAAAAACTACACATTTGAATCTCAGTTCTTTTCCTCAGGAAATAGGAACTGATTATCTCTGGAAATACAGACCTGGAGCAATCCTCACAGCAGGGCCACACACCAGGGCCATCTCCATAGATGCCCCACCGGACTCACCTGACACAGAGAGATAATAGGGAGTCAACAGCTCTGGACGCTATGGCTACCTTGTTTACGTTTCCTCCTCAGCTATCTCCTTCCAGTTAAGTTTCTTTTCTTTGTCTGTGGGGGAGGAGATTGAGGAGATTGATGGGGTAAGATTGATGGCCTCGGGGCAGAAAAGAGATATTCTTGTCTTTCTTTGAGACTGTAAAGTAAGTCACACTACTTCTCAATAGATCTTCCTCAACAGGAGGTTTGAGGAAACTTGATCCCCAGAGGTACGGGGAAGCATCATAGATCCTAAGATCCTAGACCCTAAGATATCTTATTCTAAGATAAGATCCAAAGATACCCATGAAAGCTTTCCCAGCAAGTGAATGGAAAAAGGACAAGAGGATCAAGCAGGAAAAAGAAGAGTTGGGGAATGATAATTTGATAATTAATGACCTAAGCATTTAATATTTGTTTAAAACTACAGGCATATTGGAATTCTATGGGAAACTTCAAGAGTATAAATACCCTGTCCTGCAGTCAAAATTGTGAACTGATTATTAGTAAATGAGTCCTGGGCATTAGTACATTATAAGAGTTCCCAATGAATTTCAAGGGCAGCCAGGTATAAGGAAGATTGTTAAGAAGACAGGATGCAAATATGTTTTTGTAATAGAAATATAATTGACATATAACATTGTGTAAATTTAAGGTGAGCAAAATGCTGATTTGGTAATTAACATATTGCAATACGGTTATCAATGGAGTATTAGCTAACACCTCTATCACATCACTTAAATCTCCTCTTCCTCCTTCCATCCTCCTCCTCCTCTCCTCCTCTCCTCCTCCCCCTCTTCTCCTCCTCCTCCTCCTCCTTCTTCTGGGGAATGAAGTTGAAACAGGATGGGACACTGTCTTAAATTATATGGTTAAAATTTGTTCTTTCCATCAGAGATATTTGAGAGACACAGGAAGCTTTTAAAGAAAAGAGAGAGGGGCGCCTGGGTGTCTCAGTTGGTTGAGCATCCAACTCTTGGTTTTGGCTCAAGATCATGACCTCAGGGTCCTGGGTTGGAGCCCGGTGTCAGGCTCCCTGCTCAGCTGGCAGTCTGCTTGTCTCCCTCTTCCTCTGTCTCTCCCCTTGCTCATTCCTTCTCTCTCTCTCAAATAAATAAAACTTCAAAAAGAAAAAAAAGAAAAGGGAGATATTTGTTCATTATTATTTTCTTCTTTATTAACTAACCTTTTTCAGTCTGACTCAGTGGAAAGAGCTCTGGCCATTGAAAAACCCAAGTACAAATGCTGTCTATCACTGAGTAACCTTGACTCAGTATTCAATCATAAAGTTTGAATCCACAGTTTTGTTTATATGAGAAGTATATTATCTACCTTATATGTGTGTGAAGAATAGGGATAAAACAGTTAAACTATCTGCAGTTAAGTTGTGTGTTTGGTAGGCATATATGTGCCACCTTAATCCTATCTGCTATATTTAGTAGTGAGGAAGCCCAGAATTTAGAAAGAAACTTTGAGACTAGTAATGTTTTGTGCCAATTTAACTGAAGAACCCACATCTCACAAGTAGAGAAAATACCCCTTTTTATAGTAAAATGAGTATTATGCTTACACTAGGTCTTTGAATTATTTACATAAACACCATTAAAAATGCCTGTGGCTGACCAAGACTTCTGGTGCAGGGTATTTGAGGAAAAAGCAAACTGAGGCCTAGAATTGAAGCTGCAGGAAAGATGTTTATATTCCATACATTGGACTTCCCTTCTTCTGTGTATTGGCAGCAGGGATTAGGACCAAGAATTCTCAGTAGAAATCTTGAAGGACAGAAGATAGTGGATGATAAATTTAAGGTGAGAAAGGAAAAAAAAAAACCTGCCAAATGAGAATTCTATATTTGGCAAAATTGTCCTTCAAAAATGAGGGAGTAAATTAAGACATCCCCAGAGAAATAAAAGATGAAGGTGTTCATTACCTTTAAAGCTACCCTACAAAAAATTATGATAAAGAGAGACTTTCAATTTGAAGTGAAAGGCCAATAGAGAATAACTCAAAATGATATGAAAATGTTCTCCAGTGAATATAAATGCATGGACAATGATAAAACACCATATTATTTTAATTTTGGTCCATAAATCCACTTTTCATTCTTTTATGGGATTTAAAAGACTAGAGCATAAAAATTATTTTAAATTTATGTTAGTTGATAGGCAGTATAAAAAGAATTTGTGAGGTCAATAAAATAAAGTGAAGGGGCAGGCCTGGAGTGGAGTAAACTTTATGCAATTAAAGTTAAGTGTTATCCATTTAAAATAGATTGCTATAACAATAGTATATTCAAGTATGTTAAATAACTGAATTAAAATAAAAACTTTAAAAAACCAATAGTATATTTATGTCACAACTTTAGTATGTCATATGTAGTTTTCATGGAAACCACAATGAAAATTTCTATAGCATATACATAGAAAATAAGAAGGGAATTAAAATATGTCACTACAAAAAATCAACTAAACACAAAGGAAAGCAGTAAGGAAGAAAATGAGGAACAGAAGATCTATAAGATATAGACAAAACAAGTTAAAAATGGCAATAATAATTTCTTCACTATTAGTAGCTATTTAAATGTGAATAAATTAAACTCCCCAATCAAAAGTCATAAATTGGAATATCTGGGAGAAATGGCAAAATAAGAGGACCCTCAGCTCACCTCATCCCACAGATACAACTAGATAACACTCACATTAGTACAAATAACCCAGAAATCAACCCAAAGACTGGCAGAACAAACTGCACAACTAAATAAATTAATAAAAAATATGCCTTTCCAGGGACGCCTGCGTGGCTCAGTTGGTTGGACGACTGCCTTTGGCTCAGGTCATGATCCCGGAGTTCTGGGATCGAGTTCCGCATCGGGCTCCCAACTCCACGGGGAGTTTGCTTCTCCCTCTGACCTTCTCCTCGCTCATGCTCTCTCTCTCAAATAAATAAATAAATAAAATCTTTAAAAAATATATGCCTTTCCAGATTGGCTTCTGTGACTTAGTAATATGCATTTAAGTTTCCTCCCTGTCTTTCATGGCTTGATAGTTCATCTTTTTATGGCTGAATAATATTTTGTTGTCTGGATTACCACAGTTTTTTTTTTACCCATTCAGATATTGAAGGACATCCTGGTTTCTTCTAAGTTTTGGCAATTATGGATAAAGCTACTACATTATAAAGATTTTTGTGTGGACACAAATTTTTAATTCCTTTGGGTAAATACAAAGGAGGACGATTAATGAGGTAGAATTTCCATCGCTGATGGATACTAACTTCCACCAGTATACCCAAAGATCCTAGAAGTCAATAGTCGTACCTCCTTTTCCTAGCAATCTTTCCCTACCATTAATACAGGGCTTAACAGATGGTAGTGATTTTTTAAAAATAATATGTTAAATAAAAGGAAAAACAATACATGTATAAATTTACCAGCATTCACTGAATGTTTTTTATACATGTCCTCTATAACGAAAAAGTCTATGAAAGTGGCTGAAAGCATTTTTTAAAAAAGATTTTTATTTATTTATTTATTTGACAGAGAGACAGATCACAAGTAGTCAGAGATGCAGGCAGAGAGAGAGAGGAGGAAGCAGGCTCCCTTCTGAGCAGAGAGCCTGATGATGCGGGGCTCCGTCCCAGGACCCTGAGACCATGACCTGAGCTGAAGGCAGAAGCTTTAACCCACTGAGCCACCCAGGCGCCCCAACTGAGAGCATTTTTATAATGTGGCTTTAATGTCTGCATTTTAATGGACATTTTCATTAAGAGTCAATACTAAAGATGTAAATGAATATGTAACTCCCACATACATCAATCTTTTAGAGGTGGAATTGTTTAGTGAAAAGGAGAGCAGGCCTGAGAGTGTAGCAGATTGACACTTGTCTTCTAGTAATCAGTCTACATTTCTGCCATTAAAATCAAGCTTCAAATGAACATATAACCACCCAAATAAAGCTTGTTTCTTGTTGGCTGAGAGATCAAAGAAATGGAGAATCACTGGACTTGGACCACAAATGGATAGACTGTATTGATGAACACAGAGTTGTCTGGCACCCCAGGATCACCAACTTTTCTCTTGATGGATCCATGAGAGAAAAAGAAAATTATATAAATTATCTGCCAAACCTCAGAAATCTTACAATATCTTTGAACAGACTCTCTAAGTCATTCAATGATAGACAGACCCATGTTTTAGAATTTAAGTGCATATTGCCTGACATTTGTAATCGTAAGATTAACATGGAGTACATATTAGAATCAAATTCCCAGATCCCTCTCTTAGAGGTTCTGATTGTTTAGGATAAAGAGGAGCCCAAGTGTGCATATTTTTAATAAATACACAAGAAATGTATTATTTTTTCACCTTTGAAAATATTTCTTTAATTATAGTTACCAAAAGTATTCATGTCTTTTTATCCACTAACCAACAAAAGAAAGGGTATTTTAAAAGGATAATATTATTGAACATTTGTTGATTGAGATATTTATGCTTTTAAATTGCATTAGGTTTTATCTTGTTTAGTTAAGAAACACACAATTAAGATAATTTTCCAGTTGTCTTTGAATAACTGGAGATAGAAAAGAAAAAATCTCTCAATCATAGGGTCTTAGGAAAATTCTTCAACAACCTATTATTCCATCTTAATACAATAGCAGTCTTTGTCTGGTTATCTAGGAATTTAAAACCCTGACTGAGGAGATTCTAACTGGTTGTAGAATCTACCACAAAACTGGATCACAATAAAAGCCATAGGAATGTGTAGCTCAGGCAAAATCAGCATCGACCATAATAACCAAACTGAAATGCTCCACCACTTTCACTGTAAAGAAAGAAAAAAAGAAAAAAAAGGAAATTATTTAAAAAAACCCAAAAACATTTAAAATCTCTAGGTATTGCACTAAGTGCTCCACAATGAGGAGTTTTTAAAAATGGCATAGCATGTAGAGGCCATGCCACAGACAGGTGGGTTTTGCTTGCTCGGCAGCACTGCACCTGTTCCCCCCACACCTGAGGCTGTTTAGCTCTTCCTACACATTCAGTCCTGATTCGGTCTTGGAACCTGCACAGACCTGAGAGAGGAGAGGAGTAGAGATTTTCAGATTAAAGGGGAGGAAATATATATGATAGAAAATGGTGACTCGGAAAAATTGACCAAACTGAAAGACTGCAAACTCCTTTTGAGTGAAGGATACAGGAAAGGGGTTTGCATGGAAGGTTCCAGAATGCCCTGCTTCTAAAAAAGGTTTGGAGTGTGTCATGGAGTTCAAGAGACAGAGCGGAGCATCAAAGAAGCACTTCTTAGCATGAACAAGCCCACTGTGATGGATTTCAGAGTTCTGTACCTTCCTCAATAATGCCCATATTAGCTTGCAGCTACACCATGGAGACTACCTACCATTTATCATCTGGACTTTGGAATTATATCAGTCACTAGACTGTCATTAGTAAATCATGATAATTAAATTAAGTTCAACTAGTTGACTTACACATTTGCAGAATATCCACAGAGTTATATTTGAGAGTTCAAATACAAAACTGCTTCTAGAAATGAGAATTTCAGGGAAAGGTACAAGTGTGTTTCTGTGGCTTTTACCAAGAGAGTAGTTATTTTCTGTATATACTGTGCCCAGGCTATCAAAAACATGGGTTTTCCTATCATTCTATGATGGTTTCTTCATTATTTTGGGAGAACCATATTTAGTCTTACAATTGTTCTTACAGTTGTTCATTGCAGAAAACGCATGTATTGGAATAAGTCTGACCATTGGTTGCACAGACTGGATCCTTTTCTCTTGTGCAAAAATGTGATGGATGTATATACACATCACAGCTTGGCTGTTAAACATAAAGAGACAACATAAAATGTATCAAGTAATGATACTTTTTAAGTAAAATATCCTTTAATCTTAATAGAAGTAAATACATAAAATGTATCAAGTAATGATACTTTTTAAATAAAATGTCCTTTAATCTTAATAGAAAATGTTATGCATTAAAATGGAACAAATATATTCTGTATTGAGGTTTAAAAATAAACATCAAGGTACCCACAAGTCCACTTACATATAAAATATTTTTAGTATATTTTTACAAACTCATTATTTTTCTAAAAAAAATTCAAACAGCTAAATGTATTTTTATAATTTGGGCACTTTGCCTGCACTTCTCCTCATACTGAGGTCAGATTTTCCCCCGTTGACCCTTGATCAGTGAGGGTCTTAGAGGTATGGACCTCCCCACCCTACACAGTTGAAAATCCACATATAACTTTTGACTCCCCCAGAATTTAAATACCAATACTCTACTGTTGACCAGAAGCCTTATGACAACGTAAACAGTCAATTAACACATATTTTGTATATGTATTATATATGGTGTTCTTACAATAAAGCTAGAGAAAAGAAAATATTAAGAAAATCACAAGGAAGACAGATTGTATTGTCCTGTAAAAAAATCTGTGTATAAGTGGACCTATGCAGTTTAAAAACCAACTATATTTCATACCACAGGAAATCACAAGACAATTTTTAATAATTCCCTTGTCTTTCTCAATAGTTTCACTACTATGTAATCTGATAGTTTCAGATTATTATCCCAGCTGTATGAATTCATATATATGAGTGTTTGCATATGTGTATATAACCCTATAGATATGTAATTTGCTTAATGATGGAAGTGTTGATTATTTACATAAGTAAACAATAATGTGTATATTCTTACATAACCTGCTTTCTAAATGTCTTTGCTTTTTTTTATCCTCTTATTTTGCTAGAATAAACAGTTGTACTTTAAACACCCCTTAACCCATAACAGACACTTGTCTATAACAAGGCTATAACTAATAATGGAATTTTTAAGTAATGAGATATTTTTACCTTTTCTTTAATGTCAAATGATTTTGTCTGGCAAGATTCTGTTTCTTGAACTTAGTGTAATAATAAAACTGTGTGTTACTTTTGAAGGATCATTCTGTTGTACACAGTGAAATTTGCTGTTAAAACTTACAATATAAAAAAATGAATTTTAATTCCTGAGGTAATCAGTATTAACTTACCTTTTGACGACTTTCTGGGAAACCTTTAGAAGAAGTTTCTGCAACCAAGCCCCCCACACACAAATTAAAAATAAGATGAGGAAGAAGGGAAAACCATCAGATCCTCTGGTGAAAAGTACCAACATCTTTTAGTAGCAAAATAGTATATAAATTGCCTAATCAAGACCCTGCAAATAATGAGATGAGCCTTTTATAGCAGTATCAAAACAGTAAGTTCACAAACTAAATTCAGATGTAGAAAAATAATTCCAAATTAGTCTCGCTCTGTGAAAATTATCTTATGTATTATTTAATAATCATCAAACCCTCCTATAAATACTATAATTGTGATTTTTTCCCATTTTTATAGATAAGACATCCTAGTCAGAGAAGACAGTGGTTTGCTTAGTGCCACTTATATGCCTTGCAAAAAGTCACTTAATATGAAAAAATAATTATTATTTAATTAATTAGTACTCAGGTCTAATATCAGGGATCTCTCCACTACCTCACAGGTACTTTATTCTGAAATTCATGGGCTACCTTGGGCTTTAAGGAGCATAAGTTGTTAGCAGAGGAATCATTCTTTCCTTATACAAGCCCTTGACCCAGAGGTGGCAAACAACAAATCAGATTTTCAAGGAATGTCAGACCTAGATGACACCATTACTTTCCAACTCTGCATTTAGCAACCATGGAATCTGACCTCCGAGAAGGAAAAAAAAAAAAAAAAGGTAAATATCTTTAGTCATAAGGTGAACATAAGTTCGTTCTGTAAGTTCATCCTAACCACCTCTTTGTCTCCACATCTTCAAGATGGGAAATGAGATAAGGCAACTCACTGACGCAATTTCATAAGGTATTTCTAACATACTCTGTTTCATTTTGCCAGTTTAAGATTTATAAATCCTATAAATCAAACTCCTCCATTTCTGGATAATAGCAGTTGTTTGCTGCATTTCTAAGATATGGGAAATGCTTCATCCAGGACTGAAAAATGTACTTACCAGAATAATGAGGAAATGCCAAGGCAATGATAAAAATAGCTTTGATCCATGTCAAGAAGAAAGACATTTTACCAAGTCTGTGGAAGAAACCCACAGAGACGTTATAACATATGGCACAGGGACAATCCACCCATTTCCAAATGAAACTTGCTTATAGGTGAAGAAGCTTTTCCACTTTCCTAGACTCCTGCTTAGTGTGGACTATTCCTTTTTCCCTTCCCTCAACCCACAGTGTCAACAAGACATACATGGTAACAGAAGACCTTGTATGGACTTGAAAGGAACACCAGGCAAGTCTTCTGTGCATATTTAAGTAGGAGCTGTTTACTCTCCCAACCCTTGGCTCAGCCCACAAGGAGCCAGGCTGCATTTATGGAAACATGCACTTTCGGAATGTTACGTTTTTCATCAGAAAATAAAAGCCATTATTTCAGGAAAGACTGACCCACAGCAGTCCTCCCATCAAATCTTCACACCACAACTACCTTTACAGAGAAGGCAATGCAGAGTGGGGTCTACAGCTCTAAGGACGGTGCCTGTTGGGTTCACTTTATTTCTCCACTATCTCCACCCAGCTGAGGAATCTCCTTTTTCCATCTGATGGTGAGGAGCTTAGTGGGGGTGAGATGGCTCCTAGCAGGTAAGATGCTGAGGTATTCTGTGTTCTGTCTAAAGGCTCTAAACACCCATGAGAGATGCCTCACAAATGCATTATCCATGGGTCTTCTCTAAGCAGCAAATTTGGGATAGTTTGATCAGATGTATCCAGAAGTATGGGGAGGGGAGATGGTAATAGTGCTTTGAAACCAAGATAGAAGAGAGATGTGAAATCTTTCCAAGCTATTGAGTTGGGAAGAAAAGGAGAATCAAAAGAAGAGAAGAAAGGGTTTTGGAAATTGTAATTAGAAATATAACTTGGACTCTAAGTATTTTGCAATGCCAGGAGCACACAGGACTTAATTGGAGATTTGATTTGTATTAACCTTTTTATTTTGAGATCAGTGGAGATTCTCCTAACCTTAAGTACTAATGCAGGGAGTTCTTATGTTCCTGTTAATCGATTTCCCCTAATGGGAACATCTTGTAAAATGATAGTACAAATTCACAACCTGAAATGTTCAAAAAAATTCCTACTTGACCTTTGGAATGGCCCACTTTGGGGACCTGGGCTAGAGGACAGTGTGTGCCCTGAATTGTATGATGGGTAATTTGATCTTTACTTCAAAGTTAAGTGGAAGACCCCAAGGTTTGAAGTAGGAAGAGATTTAATCAGAGCTATTTAACTAATCTGCTTTGCAGTCTGGCTCAGTGGTTAAGAGATTTGGCAGATGAAAGTCTTAAGTTCAAATCCCATCACTAAGTAACTTTGCCACTATATTCAGATCTTCTAAGCCTTTCTAATTTTAAATGTGAGAATAATTTCTGTCTCCATAGGCTTGCATAAATATTAAAGTTAAAATATTAAAAGTTTATGCATAGGTTGTGTGTCAGACTTAAATTTGTCACCCTAATCTAACCTGCATTTTTTTTTTTTAATCAGTGAAGAAAGCCAAGGTTTAGAAAAGAATCCTTGAATCTAGCACCATTCCATGCCAACCCAATGGGAAGGTACCAAATCTGGTAAGTGCAAAAAGTATTCCTTTATTATAATAAAGTGACTATTGTGTTTACATTTGTCCTTTGAAATATTTAACTAGACACCATCAAAGATATTCATGCAGGCAAATCCTTTTGGCACATTTATGGAGAAATTAAACTGAAGTTCTCTTACACATATTGATCAGCAGAGGTTAAGAGCAGGAGACACTGCCTATGTTGCACAAAAGGTCACAAGTTTTTAAATCAACCACAAAAGAGAATGTTAAATGTATGTATTATTTAATGCATAACTATCCTCCTTGAAAATGTTTAATATGCACAAATGGTTGAATATATGCATAAATGTACAGATATTTAACATACATACATACTAATACCTCCCAAAAATATATACGTAGTGTATATATGGATATGTGTCCATATATGTATATCTATATCCATGTATATATCTATATATGTATCTATGTATAACATATATTATATTTGTAATATGTATTATTACATCTACATATACATAGATATCTATATACTTATGTACATATTCACACATACACAGTATATGTATATATACTACATACTATATATAATATGTATACTACACATAGTACATATACATATTTGTATATCTATATACATATCTATACACCTAAATTATCTAGACGAGCCCTAAATGTCATCACAAGTATTTTTATAAAAGAGAGGCAAAAGGAAATTTGATGCAGACACACAAAGAAGAAGGCTTTATGAAGACAGAGCTGAGAAATATTTGAAGCTATTGACCTTAAAGATGATAGATAATAGATAATATATAGAGATAGATATGATAGATAATAGATATAGATAGATAATAGATGAGCAGATTAAAAATAGAAACAGAAGAATAAACAAAGATATTTCTCTGTAACTATCATTTTTCATTTAACAGTCCATCATATATCCTTGTATAATTATGTACATAATTATAATATGTAAGTACATACGCAATTCCTTTTAAGGTATTATTAAATACTTTTGCTAGCAATGTTGTATTGAACATGATTGTACAGGTCATTATACGCTCATTCAATTCAATCTAGACATTTAGAAGTTGAATTTTGAGTCAAATAATATATGCAGTTTAGAATTTACAGATGAGAGCAAATTACTTCCAGCACCCTTGGTAGTTTTTAACTATGAAAAAGATAAATTACAAACATGACTGTTTCTCCACACCTCATCAAATGAATGTCTTCTTAAATATCTTAAATATTCATGTTTCCACACACATCTAAATATATACACACATATCAAATATATATATTTGGATGATTTTTTTTTAGTTACACAATTTCTTCATTTGGGAATTAAGTTAAAATTATAAGTTAATGAAACCACAATTTCTATTTTTTATTACTTGTATCAGTTTTTGTCTACAAACATGTTTACCTCCCTATGTAAGTCCTGAGTGTGTGAAGAAATAATTTTTTACTAATTAATAAAATTCACTGCGATTTTCGTCTCTGCAAAATGAGAAAGTCTGAGTCTGTGGTGGAGCCTCTTGTCACACATGGCATATACGAGTGGACCAACTTATTTGAACTGTGACGTTTGAACTTTTGACATGCTGCCAATCGTACCTATTTAGAAGCTCTGAATATTAACTCTTGCTGGAAAATGCTGACCACATGCTTATTTATGTCTCCTCTCCAATGTTCCAAAATTTATAGCACTTAGGAGATCCTTTTAGATACTGGAGGCAAAACAGCAAATATATGGAGATCAATATAGGCAAGAGAATTGACCATGGGATTCTGTAGAAGCAGGCAATTCCCAATATGCAAGAAGCAAAAGAAACTAAATCTGATCATCAGAGGCAGATTTGGTAATCACATCCTGTAGTTGGATACAGTTGAAAAACAATGGTCGGGGCATCTGGATGGCTCAGTTAGGCATCTGCCTTCAGCGCAGGTCATAATCTCAGTGTCCTGAGATAGAGCCCCAGGGCGGGCTCCCTGCTGAGCAGGGAGTCTGCTACTCTCTCTCCCTTTGTCCCTTCCCCCACTTGTGCTCTCTCTCTCTCAAAAGAAAGAAAGAAAGAAAGAAAGAAAGAAAGAAAGAGAAAGAAAAGAAAAGAAAACCATGGTCAGCCAATGAAATTTATTCTTAAAGAATTCAAAGGTAGACATGCTTAGAGCACCCCTTATGGGAAGGTGTATGTCATTATTTAAACTAATAAAGTCAAAGATATTACTTTCTTCCGAAAAATCAGATTCATTGATGCTCTCTGTGGGATATTTTGCCTCACTTTCCAACTGTACATAAGCCCAACTTTGTCTTTAAAGCAAATTGCCTTGTCAGAAAACAGGTAATATCTTACCTGCCATAAAGAAAATTCCTTTATGGAATTTTCACAAAGGAATGTGGGGATGGTCACAGAATGGTTTTGCATCTTGATTTTGATGGTGGTTACATGACCATGTGTATTTGTCAAAACTCAGAAAGGTATACCAGAAACAATGAATTTTACCATATATAATTTAATTTAAAAACTAAATTAGAAATTTCCATTTAAAAAAACAGTATAGTAACCAACTATCTGATCTTACCCGAAAATCAACATTTTAAAATTTGTAACTATTTAATGTAGATCATCTAATTTAAAATAGCTTTTTCATGGTGTCACTTTTTAAAAATGATGTCTAGAAATGTATAGGAAAGAAATTACACTTGACCTCGAATAGCCCATAGGTTAAATCACATTTCTTTCCCTTCATACCTAGAAGTATAAATTTAAATGACAGATTTTGGGAACTATCTCATTCATTTGTGAAACTACTGTGAAACCCACCAACCCCACCCACTACACAGTGGGTAGGGGAGAGGTACGGGGGGAGGTGGAGGGCAGAGAATGCAATCTCCCCCTCATGCAGTTCTCACCTTCTCTTTGAGCTCCTGCCTCCACAGCAGAGTTGGAGGGATTCTCACATAGACATGGCTTTCCTTAGAAAGCCAGTGATATTCAAGAATCTTCCTCCATTCTGGGAACTAAGTCTGCAGGCTGAGCAGTGGTTCCTGGCAGCAGGGCCCCTTTGGTTTCTTCTTAGTAAGCCATTAGTACAGGGGAGTCTGGCTGTTGTTTTTCTTTAGAATGTGTGGTTCTGGTGACTTTTCATCCTCCCCTTGGCCTTGGTTATCAACAAGAAAACTCCTACTTAGGGTCCTATTAGATTAGGAAAGACTTAGAAAATGTTAGGATCCTAGGAGGAGTGGTCCTCAACATCCTGCAATGCATGTGTGGTAGCCAATTCAGTGTTAACATCTGGTGGGGGGTGTGGAAGGAAGAATGATGAATGGAGGAATCCAAGATGCTAGCAGAGTGTCCTTGACACAGCTGACAACGAACGAGGTCCCAGACTGGATGTGATCCCTGAGAAAAAGACCGCACAGTTCATTTTATACTGGCACAAGGTACACAGAGATGTATTTGTATATATATATTCCAGCTTTATTGAAATATAACTAATATATATTGTTAACTTTAAGTTGTGCATGTGTTGATTTGATACACTGTTATGTTGTAAATATATTATATATGACCACCACAGTATTAGCTAACGTTTATCCCGTCACATAATTACCTTTTTCTTTTTTTGTGGTGAGAATATTTAAGATCCACTCTCTTAGCAACTTTCAAGTGTTTAGTAAGTAGCAATAATTATAGTCACTCTGCTATGCATTAGATCTGTGAAACTTACTCATCTTATAACAGAAAGTTTATGCCTTTTGACTAACATCTTTCCATTTTCCCCATTCCCCAGCCCCTGAAAACTACCATTCTACTCTCTATTTCTGAGTATAGGGTTTTTTTTTCCTTTCAATTCTACATATAAGTGATACACTATTTGTCTTTCTCTGTCTGGCTTATACTTAGCATAATGCCCTCGAGGTCCATCCATGTTCTCACCTATAAAAGGATTTCCTTCTTTCTTGTGGCTGAATGATGTTCCATTGCATTTATACACACACTACATCTTTATCTATTCATCCACTGACAGACACTAAAGTTGTTTTTTATCTTGGATATCATGAATAATGATACAGAATGGGAGAAAATATTTAAAAATCATATATCTGATGAGGGGTTAATTTCTAAAATATTATAAGAACTCATACAACCCAATAACAAAAACCCCCCAAAAAACAAAAATCTCACAAGCATCTGATTTAAAAATGGGCAGAGGAGGGCCTGGGTGGTTCAGTTGGTTAATTATCTGCCTTTGCCTCAGGTCAAGATCCCAGGGTCCTGGGACTGAGTCCCTTGCTCAGAGGGGAGCCTGCTTCTCTCTCTAACTGCTGCTCTCCCTGCTTATTCTCTCTCTCTCTCTCTGACAAATAAAATCTTTTAAAAAAAAATAGGCAGAAGAACTGAATAGATATTTTTCCAAAAAAACATACAAATGGCCAACAGGTTCATAGAAAGCTGCTCAACATCACTCATCATCAGGATGATGCAAATCAAAACCACAATGAGGTGTTACCTAATACCTGCAAAAACACAAGAGATAGTAAGTGTTGGCAATGCCATGGAAAAAAATGGAAACCTTGTGCACTACTGGTGGGATGGAAATTGATACAGCATTATGGAAAATAGTATGGGAGTTACTCAAAAAATTAAAAATAGAATTACCATCTATTGGAGCAATCCCATTTCTGGGTGTATAATCCTCTTGACAAATTAAATGCACAACACCATATTGTTACTGTAGGCACCAAGTTTCACAGAAGAAATCTAGAAGTTTTTCATCTTGTGTAACTATAACTTTATATGCACTGAGCAACAGTTTCTCATCTTTTTCCTCCTTCAGTCCCCTGGCAACCACCACTTTATTTTCTGCTACTATAAGTTTGACTACTTTAGATAACTCATACAGGAGAAATCATGCCAGTATTTGTTGTTCTGTGACTAACATTTCATTTGGCATATCTTCCAGGTCCATCCACTTAATAGCAAATGGTAGCATTTCCTTTAATTTTAAGGTTGAATAAAATTCCATTGTATGTGCATACCACATTTCCTTCATCCTTTTGTCTGTTGACATTTGGCTTATTTCCACATTTTGATTATTGTGAATAATGCTGCCATTAATACAGGAGAATAGGTATCTCTTTAAGATCCTTATTTCAATCTTGGGGATATTTACTTAGGAACAGAATTGCTAGATCATACGGTAGTTCCATCTTCAATTTTTTGAGGAACTTTCATTCTGTTTTCCATAGTGGCTGCACCATTTTACATTCTCACCAACGTCTTAGTCCATTTGGAGTGCTATAACAAAATGCACAACTGGGTAGCTTATAACAACCAAAAAATGAATGGTTCTGGAGGCCGAGAAGTTTGAGGTCAAGGTTCTAGTATGGTTGCCTTCTCGCTGTGCCCTCACTTGGGGAAGGGGGTTAGGGTTCTCTCTGTAGCCTCTCTTTTGAGGTATCAATTCAATGTATGAAGGTTTCACCTGCATTACTGAGGCACCTCCCAAGACCCCAAGAATATCATCACCTTTGGGAGCTAGGATCTCAACACATGAATTTGGGAAGGGCACATTCAGATCATAGCACTAACAGCGTACAAGAGTTCCAATGTCTCCACATCTTTGCCAACATTTGTTATCTCCAGTGTTTTAGCCATTTTTAAGTCTGGTTATTTGCATTCTGCCATTGAGTTGAAAGAGTTCCCTTTCTATTTTGGAAACTAAGCCTTACCAGATAGGTGGTTAGCAAATATTTTCTCCCCTCTACAAGTTGTCTTTTCACTCTATTGATAGTTTCCTTTGTTGTACAGAAACTGTTTCACTGAAGTAGTCCCACTCATCTACCTTTGCTTTTATTGCCTGTACTTTTGATATATCAATGAAATCATTACCAAGATCAATGTCAGCTTTTTCCCCCTTATGTTTTCTTCTAGGTGTTATATGGTTTCAAGTCTTACCTTTTAAGTTTTTAATCCGTTTTGAGTTGATTATTTTGTAAATATGTTGGTCTAAAAACAAACACTTCTGGGGGCGCCTGGGTGGCTCAGTGGATTAAAGCCTCTGCCTTCGGCTCAGGTCATGATCCCAGGGTCCTGGGATCAAGCCCCGCATCGGGCTCTCTGCTCCGCGGGGAGCCTGCTTCTCTTCCTCTCTCTCTGCCTGCCTCTCTGCCTACTTGTGATCTCTGTCTGTCAAATAAATAAATAAAATCTTAAAAAAAAACACAAAAAACCAAACACTTTTGTAGTCATATTCCAGTATATAATTCCAATATATAATAAAATGTTACCAATATTGTTATAAAAACCCAAGAAAGTTCATGCAACTTGCTGACTGTGTTTCTATCATGTAATCAACTCCTCATCCTCACCCTCCGAGGTCACCCTTTTCTCATTCCTTTCTCCCACATATACCAGAGGAAGTCACCTAACCAAATTTTCTATTTATGATTCCCTATCTTCCTTGAGAATTCATAACAATGCATATGCTCATGTACAGTTTTGGATATTCTGATAATTTATGCAAAGAAAACAAATTGTATGCATCTTACATGTCTTTTTTTTCTACATTCTCTGTGACCTGAATATATACTGATGTTTAGAACTGTAGTTTATTTACTTTCACCCCTACCTAATATTCCACTAAGTGGAGGTATAGAAATCATTGCTATTTATTCTTCTACAAACTGATACTTGAGGTGATACTTGTTCTCCATTGTTTTGTTCGATGAATAAGTCTACTCTCAATAGACTTTTACATCTCTTAGTTTTGTGCACAACAAATAACCACCTATGGAATTGTTTGGAATTTGGGAGTAATAGGGTAAATACACCATCACCTTGTATAGATAATGCTAAATAGTTTTAGATTCTATTTCTTAACCTCGGTGGAATAATAATACTTAATTTTACTTTTTGGAGAATTTGGGGTTTTCTTCATTTTGCTTGGTCAATTTTGCTGTGATTTGAAAAAATTGAAAATGATTAAAAATTTACATGTTTCATGTTCCAAATGAATGAGTAATAACTTAACAAATGTCTTAAATGTGATGATTTTTAAAAAGCAGTTTCTACAACCAAAGAACAGTTTAAAAAAATAAAAAGTCCACACATATATCAGCAGTAGAACTGCCACTAATGAGGTCAGAATTTTGTGGCAGTAACAAAAATAAACAATTTCAAATGTCTCCAAATTTTTGAAAAAATTAATCCACAAATTAACCTAGATCTGTGAAAAATAGTGTCATATATTATTTTTAATAGCTCCTAATACCTACTTAAAGATACCAATTTTAAAGTTTTTATTTAAATTCCGCTTATTTAGCAAAGAGTGTAATATTAGTTTAAGGTGTACAGCATAGTGACTCCACACATCCATATATCACTGGGTTCTCATCACAACAAGTGTACTCCTTAATACCCAACACCTATTTCAGTCATCCCCCACCCACCTCCCCAGTAACGATCAGATTTTTCTCTAGAGTTAAGAATCTAAGGATATCAATTTTTGAAAGCTTTATAAAAGAGACATTTCATTGTAACATAAGACGATGCCTTGTGTGAAGTCACTTAAATTTGTAGAGATTCTGCTTTAATATCAGGGTTCTATTCAATACCTAAAGCTACTTTTTTCCATACGTTATGGAGCCACCTTGAACTTTAAGGGAGGTAACTGGTCCCCTGGGGTAAGAATGAGTTCTTTCCCTACACAAGGCCTTGATTTCAGGGACTCAAAGCTGATAAGTAAAAAATCAGATTTTCAAGGAATACTGGATCTAGAAAAGATCACTCATTTTCTATATTTTGCACTGAACAACAGTGGACTCTAGGTCCCAAAAGGGGAAAAGAATTTGGTCAAAGTTCTTGAGTTGCAGGTGAATAAAGAACTAAGGTCTATTGTCCATTCTAACCCACCACTCTGTTTGAACTTCTCTAACATGGGAAATGAGAAAAAGCAGTTAAATGATGAGATGTTTAAAAGAAATTTATAACATGCCCTGTGTCATTTAACCAAGAATTAAAAGGTCAGTAAAACGACCATTCCATTCCTAAGTTACAGCAGAAAGCTTTCTGTTTTTCTAGGATATGCAGTGTTTTACCCAGGACTACAAAATTTATGCACCAGAAAAAGAGGAAAGACCACGATGATGAAAATAGCCCTGATCCATAATGAGAACAGAGTCATTTGATTGAGTCTGTGAAAGCATACATTAGTATGCTTGCAACAATGGCATAGGACACATTGCCCATCTTCTATGGACAGGCAAACAGAATTTAGGGCACATTTTATAAAGTGTCTTACTTTATAATGAAAGAACTACTCCATCTCCCTATATTCCTAGTTAAGATTACTGTTAGTTCTGTTTTTCTTCCAACCCTAAAATTCAATAAGAAGTATGTGAACAGAAGGTTGTCCTAGAGATTTTAGAGAAAAGCCCATAGAAAGTGCTCTGTGAACAGAAGAAGTTGATTATTTTCCCAAGTCTTTGAGTAAACACACAAGGAGCTGGCTGCATTTCAAGTAAACATGCACATTTCAATCTAAGTATTTTCTTCAGAAAATAGTAGTTACTTCTGGAAGGATCAATCTGGAGCAAGACTCAAAACTATGCTATACCCTGGGACTACCTCCCTAGGTTCCCTGCTTGACATACTTCACACAAAGAGAAAATGAGTGAAGCAACAGAGGCTATTGTGTTCACCCTTTTTCCCCAACCATCCATCTCCGTCCAAATAAAGTCACTTTTATTGAGATGTGAGTGATGAGCTCCTTGGAGTAATAATACAGATAGCTCAGGGCAGGTAAGAGATAAAGGCATTCTGTGTTTCCCCCTGGAGGCTGTAAAGTACAGCAGGAGAGATGCCTCACAAATACTTTTCAGTAGACCTTCCCTCAGCAGGAAGTCTGGGACAATTTAATTTAATGTACCCAGAGTATGAGGAGAAAAGAAAGAAATGTGTGCAGATACAAGTTTTAAGATAGAGAAGATAATATGAAAACATTCCAAGTAAGTGAGTTGAAAAAGAACAGGAGAATCAAGCAAGAAAAAGAAAAAGTTTGGAAATCCTAATTCAACAAGGGTCTAAACCCTTGGACCTTAAGAAAAGCTAGATGAATATCAGAATCACTTGGAGAAATTCTAAAGCCTGAAGATGCATCATTCTACTATCAAGATTATGAACAACTATTAATAGTGAGTCCGGGGCATTGCTATGTTTTAAAAGCTCCTAGATGAGACTCGGGCCCAACCTGGGAGACAGCACAGCATAGAAATTGCTAGAATAGGAGCAAAAGAAATCTGGAGATTAAAGCTGAAACCAGATGAGGCATTACCCTAAATTATTTGATAAATAATCTGATCTTTACTTCAGAGGTAAATGAGAAACACTAAAGGCTTTTGATATAAGGGAGAGATTTTTCCGTCATTTTCTTCCTAACTAACCCATTGGCTTTACAGCCTGATTCAGTGGAAAAAGCTTTGAGAGATCAGTTTAAATGCCATCTACCAATGAATAACCTGGACTCAACATCTAGACTTTATAATGCATATTTTGCTTATTTTAAATATGAGAATCATAACTCCTGTCTGACAAGTTTGTCATAAATATTGGTGTTAAAATACTAGAACTGTCTGTACTTGTGTGTGAAGATTATATTTGCCACCCTAAACCTACCAGTAATTAGCACTGAAGAAGCCCAGAATTTAGAAATATCAGAGACTCCAAACTTCAAGGGGAATAGATTTTACTGGCACAAAAGAGACCAAAAACCAAAACAATAGCACAAACACCAGGAGTTTAGGTGGGGAAAGTCATCATAAAGAGTCACTATAAAAGACTATTACAATGTCCATTTTCAACAAAATATATGAGCAATTCATGATACAGGAAAGTATGTCCCATACACAGTGAATGAAAAAAATGCAAGGATAAAAATTCTCTTCAAGGAGCTAATATTTTGGACTTAATAAAAAAATTCAAGGTAGCTTTTATAATATAATTAAGGATCTGAGGAAAACTGTATTTATAGAATTAAAGAATGGAATGATAATATTTCATCAAATAGAGAATATCATTAAGATACAAACTTATTTGAAATAAATGAATGGAATTTCTGAATTGAAAAGTACAATAACCAAAACTTAAAAATTCACAATAGACTCGAGCTAGCAGAAAGAAGTATCAGTGAACTGAGGTTAGATCAACAGGCAGTAAGAAATCTGAACAGAAAATAAAACAATAAGATAAATTGAACACAATATCAAAGAATCTTGAATACCATTAAATGTACCAACATATGCATAATAGGAGTAGCAGAATATTATGAGACAGAGAAAAGAGCAGAAAAATATTATTGGAATGAAGACTGAAAAATTCTCAGATTTTGTTTTAAAAACACTATTCTGGGACGCCTGGGTGGCTCAGTTGGTTGGACGACTGCCTTCGGCTCAGGTCATGATCCCGGAGACCCGGGATCGAGTCCCGCATCAGGCTCCCAGCTCCACGGGTAGTCTGCTTCTCCCTCTGACCTTCTCCTGGCTTATGCTCTCTCACTGCCTCTCTCTCAAATAAAGAAATAAAATCTTAAAAAATAAAATAAAAACACTATTCTACAATCTAAGACAGTGAATTATAATTAGGGTAAATAAAAAACAAATCTAATCCAGACATATGATATTCAAAATACTAAAAGTCAAAGATAAAGTGAAAGCAGCAAAAAAAAAAAAATGACCCATCATATATAGAAGAATAAAAATATAATTAACTTCTAACTTCCCATCAGAAAATATAGAGGCCAAAGTTGGTGGCTTAACATATTCCAAGTACTAAAAGAAAAAAAAAAGACTTCAACCAAGAATCTTATACTCAGATCAATGATCTTAACAAAATAAAGGTAAAATAAAGACATTTTCAGAGAAAAAAATACTAAAATAATTTGTTGGTATAAGACCTTGGTCTTGACTTACAAGAAACATTAATGGAACTATTTTTAGGTGAAAGAAAGTGATATCAGACAGTATTTTGCATCCACATGAAAAAACATGTGCAATCAACTTCTGGAATGATAGCATGAGAAATTCTGCTGACCCATTCTCCAATGAAACTGGTATAAATATTTTTTTTAGTCAACTCTATGGAAATGGTTTTAAGAGCAAACAGCAAATGAAGAAGCATCTACTTTTTAAAAATCTATACAAATTCATAAGAAAGGCAAGAGTCTGCAGTATATGAACCAAGGTGCTTCTCCCTTTCCCTTTCTCCCAGTCAATTAGGTGGAGACTCCATTCTAGACAGCTCTCCAAGAACACAGGGATATCTCTTTACCCAGCTCCAAGTTGGAGGATTTTCTTTCAAGGAAGAGCAGACCTTCAGCCTTTTTCTTCTTACTTCCGACTGTCTGTTGCTGAGGCTAATTCCTGAGTGACTGGACTCTAGAACTGGGGGCTTCCTCCTCCATTCAACTCCTCATTGTGGAATGGAGGCTCTGCCTTGGGTATGGCTTATAGTGAATACTGTACACATATGGCCCCTCCCCCAGTTCATGAGGTGATAGTTCTACACCAAGGGAGGCAAATGAAATTAACCTGAGGCTACTGCTACACTTCCCCTGAGTGCCCAGGTCCTACAGAATGGGTGTCACTCAGAGAAAACCTTGTCATTGTCCTCACACCCAGCTCCAGAGCCTTGGTTCAGAGGTTTTGCTTTGAGGGAGAAGCAGGCCTAAAACAGATAGCTCTGGATCTTTTCCCAAAGGAACTTACTTCATTTACAATAGAGTAAAAAAAGATTGAAACCTCAGAGCTCTTTCAAAAACTATGGGGGTTATCATGAAGGAAATTAGGAGATTTGTGGACTTAATGAAGACACAGCCTAGACTACACGTTAGCTAGTTTCCAGAACACAAATCAGGAATAACACAGCTGGGAAGAGCCTTTCTGTGGTAAGAATAAATATAAAACACTGACCTCAGAGACTATTCCACACAAGGAAATACAATTTGATTAGATTAGTTTGTAGAGGTATTTATGTCCCAAGACATTGTTGTAAACAATAGCATGATCCGCTGGCAATTAGTGGAATGTCAATTCAGAGACGGAGTGGAAGAGTCCCAATCTGTACCACTGTCATTCAGGGGAACTGTAGGCATACCCCAAGTTGTGCCTCCTTAAAAAGTAGCATCAAAGACTTAACATTTAGGGCAAGATAGGGTAGTAAAATGCACTACAACTATCCAGCTTATCACTGAACAAATAAACAAGCAAATAAGACAAACAGTTCCCGTGGGGGAAGCAGTACCCAGAAATATTACAGAGTCATTACAATATGTTTAGCTTGTGACAAAATATTAGGAGGCATGCAAAGAAACAGGAAAGCATGACCTATCACAATTTAAAAAAAAAAAAAGCAGGCAACAGAATTGCCTGTGAGAGAGGCCAGATGTTGGGTATAACTAGAAAATATTTAAAAGTAGTCATTATTAGTATTTCAGAACTAAGGAAAAGCTTACTAAAGAAGTAATGGAAGGTATGATAACAATGCTACTTCAAATAAAGAATATCAATAAAGAGAAGGAAGAGGAAATTAAAAGATACAGTTCCTGAAATAAAAAATTCACTAGAAGGGAACAATAGTAGATTTGAGCTGGCAGAAGAAATAATTAGTGAATTTGAGGATATATCAAGAAACATTATGAAAAGAGAAAAGAAGAAATAAAGAAAAATGAACAGAGCCCCAGAGAGGTATGGGACACTGATGTGGCTCACTAACAGTTGTATAATGGCCATACGAGAGGAGAGGAGAGGAGAGGAGAGGAGAGGTGAGGTGACAGATAGAGATCACAAGTAGGCAGAGAGGCTGGCAGAGAAGGGGGGGGGGAAGCAGGATCCCTGCTGAACAGAGAGTCCAATGCAGGGCTCAATCCCAGGACCCTGAGATCATGACCTGAGCTGAAGACAGAGGCTTTAACCCACTGAGTCACCCAGGTGCCCCTATTCTTGGTTCTTTGTCATAAACGAATTGATCATACATACATGGGTTTATTCTGGGCCCCCTATTCTGTTCTATTGATCTATGTATCTGTTTTTATGCCAGTACCATACTGTTTTAATTACTATAACTTTGTAATAGCATTTGAAATTAGGGAGCATGGTACCTCCAGTTTGTTCTTCTTTTTCAAGATTGCTTTGGTTTTTGAGGTCATTTATGGCTTCACAAAACTGTTAGGATTGTTTGTTCTATTTTTAGATATATTTATTTATTTATTTAAGAGAGAAGAGAGAGAGGGAGAGTATGAGTGGGGGAGGGATAGAAGGAGGGAGAGAGAGAGAAAATCTCCAGCAGACTCGCCACTTGAGCACTGAAATCAAGAGTCAGACACTAACCTACTGAGCCACCCAAGTGCCCACCACTGGAATTTTAATAGAGATTATATTGAGTCTATATATTGCTTTGGGGAGTACGGACACTTTAACAATATTAATTCTTCTAATCCATGAGCATGGAATATACTTCCATTTATTTGTGTCTTCTTCAATTTCTTTCCTTAATGTCTTCTAGTTTTCAATATACACCTCTTTCACTTCCTTAAATTTATTCCTAAGTATTTGATTCTTTTTGATTCAATTGTAAATAGGATTATTTTCTTATTTTCTCTGATAGTGCATTATTAGTATATAAAAATGCAAAAGTTTTTGTGGATTCATTTTGTATCCTGCAACTTCACTAAATTTGTTTATTAGTTCTAATAGTTTTTTGTCAAGTTTTTAGTATTTTCTATATATGATATCGTGTAATCTGCAAATAGTGACAGTTTTCTTCTTATTTTCCAATTTGGATACTTTTCTTTTTCTTGTCTAATTGTTCTGGATATGGCTCCCAATTCCATGTATGAATAAAGGTGGAGAGCTTATTAGTAGATTGGACATGACTGAGGGAAATATCTGACACAACACAAAGGTTTGATCTGTGAGAGCAATAATTGATAAGCTGGACTTCATGAAAATTAGAAACTGCTGTTCTGCAAATGACAATATCTAGAAAATAAGAAGACAGGTCCAAAAGACACATCTGATGAAGAACTGTCATCCACATGATCCAGCAACCATGCTTCTTGGTATTTACCCAAAGGAGTTGAAAACTTATTTCCACACAAACCCCTTCACACCAATGGTTATAGCAACTTTAGTAATAATTGCCAAAACTTGAAAGCAACCAAAATGTCCATCAGTGATGAATAGATACACTGGTACATCCCAACAATGGAATATTATTCAGACACAAAAATAAATGAGCTATTAAGTCATGAAAAAACATGGAGGAACTTAAATATATATTACTAAAAGAAAGGAGCCAATTCTGAAAAAGGATATATACTGTATGATTCCAAATCTATGATATTCTGTAAAAGGTAAAGCTACGTAGACAGTAAAACGATCAGTGGTTGCCAGGAGCTTGGGGAAGAAGAGAGTAATGGGTAGAACATAGAGGAGTTTTAAGATAGTGAAAATATTCTGTATGTCATAATGATGAATACGAGTCATTATACATTTGTCCAAATTCACAGAATATACAACACTGAGAATAAACATTCCTGTTAACTATGGACTTTAGGTGATTATGATGTGTCAGCGTAGTTTCATAAACTATACCAAATGCACAATTTGGTGATAGACATTGATAATGAGGGAGGCTATGCATGTGTGAGGGAAGGGGATATATAGGAAATCTCTGCACCTTCTTCTCAATTTTGCTATGAACCTAAAAATATTCTGGAAAATAAAGTCTCATTTAAAAGAAAAGACAAAGAAAGAAACCCATTTTAAAAATGGGCAAGTTACCTGAACAGATTATTTCTTCAATTAGATCTGGAAATGGCCAATAAGCACATGAAAACATAATCAACATCATTGGTAATAGTCAGACAAATACAAACTAAATCAAAATGAGATGACACTTCACACTCATTTGGATGTCCAAACACATGGAGTGAAGAACGAGAGTGAACCCACAAAGTAAACTATAGACTTTATGTAATAACGATGTATTAGTGTAGGTTCATAACAAACATACTGCTATGGTTGGGGACATTGAGAACGAGAGAAGCTAGGCATGTGTGGAGGCAGGGAGTAAGTGCTTGTGGCCCTACAATGCCACATTGCCTTCTCTGTTACCATTAAGCTCTATGGTTGGTTATTATCCTTATCTTTCTTCCAGTTGCACGAGATGAATTTTCTTTGAAGTGGCAGTAGATGACCTCTGACCCTAAACTTTTCCTTAAATTAGTCATTGACCACCTGAGCCTAACATTTTCTCCTTTCATGTATCGATGAGACATAACCACCACCACCCAATCTGAGAGTCAGTTACCATTTTCCTACACCTCCCAAACATCAGAGATATTGCATAAACCAGGTCATACTCTTCCATCTATATCTTGTCTGCTCAGCACAGGGGAAACTTTAAAATTACATTGTTACAGCATGCCATGGGACATCAACACTGTTTACTACCAGGCATGGGGTATTTATTGCAATTTGGTGTGCATATCCAACTCCAGAACCACAACATTATAATCTACTTCCTATGATCATGATGGCAACTACTGTCATAGGCTGGCCTCCCTGGAAGGTCTTACATATGTTGGTTCATGTACTAGTGTTTACTAAGGAAATGCTCCTGGAAAAGATTGGTGAAGGAGTGGAGTTGAATCAGGAGAAGAAACAAGTAGAGTAAAGGTTCAATTTTATGTGAGTTTCCAGACATAGCTTCATTCCATGGGGAGTGTAAATTACAGCACAATTTGTTCTGCTGAAGTCAAGAAATCTATGCCACCATACTCCTGCACCGCTCACTCATTACACAGAGGTTGCTACAAGGGAATGTAAACTCCTAGCACTTTCAGCTTTTGGGACATACAGGAAAACATAGGAGTAAACATTTAAATGGTAAAAGGAATCTGGGTGAAGCACGCCAGTGTTCTCTAGAATATCCATGTAATCGGCAACCTTTAAAGAACCAAAATGTTACCAGAATCCCTAAAGCCCTCCCGGCTTTTATTCCCTCCTAGCCACTAACTCCCAAGATAACAACTCTCCTGGCATCAAATACCATAGATTGGTTCCACCTGTTTTGTACTTTATATAAAAGCAATTATACAGCATGTCCTCTCTTATTTCTGGTTTTATTTACTCTTCCTTGTAAGATTCATCGTGCTGTTGAATGTATCAATAGCTCAACTTTTACTGCTATTTTGTTTATTATATGAGTATAATCGGTGTTTTTACCTGTTTTACAGTGGAAGACATTTAGATTATTGTAGTTTTTGGCCATTGTGAATAAACTTGTGACTAATACTTCATTCTCTGTATTTTAGTGCACATACACTCTCACATTTGCTGTGGAATTGGACCATCTTGGAATATTTTTCAGCCTTCATAGTTAACACATCTTCCCAATTGAATTGAGTCCACTTACACTCATAATGGTAATGTACAAGTTTTCCAGTTTCCACATCTCCTCATCAGTCTTTGGTTTTATCAGTCTTTGATTCTAGCCACTCTAGTGAGGCTTAATGGTATATCATTGTGGCTTAATTTTTGTATCTCTGATAATGAATAATGTTGTTTCTCATGATGCGGTATCATGAAAGCCACCTTTGAAAGATTGAAGAGCCTCCACGTCATCTCTCTGAATAATTGTATGGAAGAGAACACTACTTCCCCAACATATGGACCACATTTAATTGTTTATACAAAAGTGGAGATATATATATATATGTGTGTATATAGATATATACATATATATATTGTATGTTGAGCCATGTTAGGATTGCATTTTAAGATTATTTGCTACAACATTTTGTTTACATTAATATGAATATTTTTGGGCATCTGGGTGGCTCAGTTGGTTAAGCATCTGCTTTTGGCTCAGGTCATGATCTGGGGTCCTGGAATCAAGTCTTGCATTAAGTTCCCTGCTCAGCGGGAAGTCTGCTACTCCCTCTCCCTCTGCTTCTCTGTCAAATAAATAAAATCTTTTTAAAATAATATGAATATTTTCTTTGTCATAAGCATTATATATTGTGCAATTCCCATCAAGATTCTCTTATTAACTCAGAGAATATTCATTAATTTGCCGGCATATGGATAATACGTATTACCATATGTATTTCAGAATACACAGTCTGTCATGTCTTGGAATTTATTAAGGCTTCCTATATGACCTAAAAGATAGTCTAATTTTATAAATGTTCCCTGTGTGCTTAAAAAGAGTTTATTTTGTTTGATATAAAGTTCTACATATGTCTAAAAATCCAAGATAATTATACTTATTTAAGTTATACTTATTTGAAACAAATGTTTTTTATTGGTTTTTAGTATTCTGGTTTTTTACAGTGAGAATGCTTCTTAAGAGTCTAAGTGATTTGGTGTGGGAACCCGTGTTTCCATGAATTCTGTCTGATAACGTGTATAAAGGAAGAGCTAAGGTCAGGCCCTTGCCTGAGTTCTTTTCTGGTGTCTATAAGGAGAAAAGTGGAGATAAGACTAAAGGCAGAGAGGCCTAGACAGAACCTTTGGTATCCACTCCCATTGCTACCACCAAATCTGGGACCTCCTCTAGTCAAAGTCAGCTCTAACTCTTTGACGTGTGCAACACTGAGAAGAAGCAGCCTGGGGAGTTTGGAGGGGAAGGAGATAGAGGCAGGAATATCCGAAGGAAGGTGGCTAGTTGCAACTGCCAGAATGAACTCCTAGCTAAAGCAGTGCTTTTGCACCAACCTGATATTATGTGTGAGCTGGAAGCCTGGGCTGTTGCTGCTGATCTCTGTGGCTTAGGAGCAGAATAGGACTACAGTCATCAAATGACTTATTGACATGTATATTATGGAGCATTGATGAAATATTGATTCTTTTGGATGGCACCATGACCTGGGGTGCCTGGACCCTTCAGGGTGATCGTCACCAGTGGCAGGTAACCTTATCTCTTTGCTCTAACTTATAAATAGTATTTTCTATGTGGGCCATAATATGATAAGCTTGGGAGGTACTGTTTTCTATGGATGTTGACTGAGTTGCTAAGAATGAGAATTTGTTAGACTTGTTTAATAAATACAGTGAATGATAGCAGCTTAACTTTATTCATATTCCTAGCTGGCTTTCTGTTCCTTTTCTACCATTGCTGTCTTTGTGTCTTTATCACTCACTGACTCTTTACTCAGCTGTAGTATGGTTTCTAGCACTTATATGTCACATAGTATATGAAGAAATAGTTCCATGTCAATAAATATTCTTTTACAATATTATTTTAATAGTTACTTATATTTTCATTCATAGATAAACCAAACTGTGACCAACTCTCTGTAAGGTGATTTCCATTAAGCAGTGTCACAAAAAGTCCTGTTATGAATATTTATGGAAACAACTTTTTTCAAAAAGATTGTACTTATTTATTTGAGAGAGAGAGAGTGAGAGAGAGAACTAGTAGGGTGAGGGTCAGAGAGAGAAGCAGACTCCACTCTGAGCAGGGAGCTGGACGTGGGGCTTGACATGGGGCTTGACATGCGGCACAATGTGGGGTTTGATCCTGGGACTCTGGGATCATGATCCGAGCTGAAGGCAGATGCTTAACTGACTGAGCCACCCAGGGGCTCCTGGAAACAACTTTATGATGAATTCTCATTTGGGAGTTTAAAAGTTCTACAAATTTATGTACTCACCAGCAGTTTGTTTATAATATTTTAAAATCTTTGACAGTTTTCCTATTTATTGCAAATAATATTCAAATATAGAGATTTTACTCAATTAACTTCCAATATTTATTTATTTTTTATATAGAAACTGTCCTTTCACCTACTGATATAATAAATTATAGTAATCTCCTTTCTAATATGTAACTGTCCTTTCATTCTTGATATAAATCCTACTTCTTCATTGTAAACTATTCTTTGGCATACTGTTAAGTTTTATTGGCTAATCTTTATTATCTTAACGTATTTCTAAGATTTTTAATATAAAATAGTATTGATATTTCATATATATATGTGTGTGTATATATATACACATATGTATGTATGTATATATATATATATAGCAATTTGCACAGGTTGAAAGTTAACAGATTGAAGAATTTCACAAAATCAACACACCCAATTAAAAATCACCCAGACCGGGACGCCTGGGTGGCTCAGTTGGTTAAGCAGCTACCTTCGGCTCAGGTCATGATCCCAGCGTCCTGGGATCGAGTCCCACATCGGGCTCCTTGCTCAGCGGGGAGCCTGCTTCTCCCTCTGCCTCTGCCTGCCACTCTGTCTGCCTGTGCTCGCTCACTCTCTCTCCCTCTCTCTCTGACAAATAAATAAATAAAATCTTAAAAAAAAATCACCCAGACCAAGAAATCAGACATTATCACCACCCCAGAAGCCCCTCAAATCCCATTAGAGTTATGAGCTCCATCTACTTAAATGTTCCCATGGTATCTCAAACAATATCTTCACAATAAAATTCATCCTATTCTCCAAAGCATTTCTCACCATCTATTGTCAGGGTTGCTGGTAACTTCTAGATCACAAGCTAGGCCTATAGCTCTCTGGACCCCCAGCTTTAACATGAGGGCTTTTCAAGGTCTGAACTTACTCTATTGATCATCACTGTCCTGACTGCCCAACTTTCATCCAAATAACTTCTCTCTTCCCTTAGCCAAGATGTTGAAACCCCCTAATTAAGTTTAGCTCCACTCCAGAGTATGAGGCTCAGACTGATCCTAGTTATGGATTTTGAAAAAGTGCTAGGTGCAGTTTAGATGATTCCAAATTTGACAAATTTGCACATTCTCCCACTAGGGTTATGGGTCCTGATTATGATACCCCTGCTCCTGATTTGCTTTAAGGTCCACCTTATATACCATTCAGTAGCTAATTTTTTACTATGTTTTCTTTGGGTAGAATCTATGCTTTCCTTACATTACCAGGAATCCTTTTTCCTAGAGACTGAAGCTCAGCTTTGTGTAGCCCAAGTGTTTGCTGCTTTAACTTTCAAAATTCATACTTTTTTCTCAAGCATAAAATGAGAAGGAAAACATATTTTTGCCTCAATGCTTTCCTAAATTGTTGTTTTCCTTTCCTGTCATTTTCATCCCCATGCTGCCATATCCACACACTTCACCAATTATTTCTGCCCAGAAATCTGGCACAGAGCACTCCTTTCCAACTTCCCTGCTGCCCCACTATACATTCAAGGTGAATCCAATGAGGCCATCCTTTGACTTCACTGCATACTACCCAGCACACTTAGAGGCACATGGGTAAATGTCTTTTTTTTTTTAATAAAAAAGTTGTTTACTATTCAAAAGGAAATACAGCATCGAAGGATAAAGTTACAACTACAGCATATGCATGAATTCCTCAGAGAGAAAGTCAGAAGATTCTGCAACAGGAATCACATTGAGTGGATTTATGTCCACTGTTTAACCTGGCTCCTCTTCCCTCTGATTTATGGTTTATCTTTCAAAGTGTCGGTTTTTTCTCAGCTTGGAATCTCCACCCACCATTAACATCCCAGACTGGAGGAGGTCCAGAGCTGGTGTGGTCTTGCTAGGGGACTTTTTCTTTTCAAAATTCTAATCCATGTGAGTTGCCTATTTCCCAGGAATGAGCTTGCACACATGTGCACACACACACACACACACACACACACAGTGCACACAAACATCTGCCAAAATCAAGTATTAATTCTTACATTAATTCTCACTGTTTAAACCAATATCTTTTATACTAAAGGCTCTGATTCACAAATACACTGTGAAATCAAAGTGGGTTACAACCTGCATCTTAATGGAATAAACTAGAAGAAAACAGAATACAATAGAAAATATCATAGTGTATTGCACACAGTGTAACTAGGATTTTATGATGCTTCAGGTATGTGAGTATATGTATATTTGTGTTTCGTTTGTAATTTAAAATTTCTTTCTTAAACTATGGGTTGCATTAAAAATAATGTAAACACATATAAACATATAGAAACTTCTAACTGCAAGATTCTCATCTTTTCCTATTTTCTTTCAGGCTTCAAGAACATCTATGCTACATTAATCCTGCCATAAATTTTAAAAAAGGTCAAATATCTTTGAATAAAAAGACCATTTTAGTAAGGATTCAATTATGTTCTTAGACACGAGCCTTTGATTTCCCCAGTTTTTATTCAGGCAAAGAGAAGAAAGTGTTCTGTTCTTTTAATTATCTTATGTTGGGTGGGGTCTGTCTCTTCTTTTGCTATTAGTTCCACACATGACTCAGGTTTTCCTCACCAACTGCCACATCTCCTAGCTGGCTGCCTTTCTACTTTTTTGGATTTCTGCTTGTCACCTGCTTTTAATAAAATGCTAAGATTGATGAGAGCAGTAATTTAATGGATACCAGGCCATTTCTATGACCTAGCATAAAGTCTGGCATTTAATGGGTAATCAATAAGGAATTGTAGAGTCAAATTGAATTCTGGACCTCCTTTTTTCTATCTGTTGGTATCTGGTTAATGTCGATGACATGACCAGACCTATGGGGCATTACATATAAACAGTAATAATGAGTGCATTACTTAGTTCCATCAGGAATAAGACCCTACAAGTTAAACAAAAAGGTAGAAATATGTTGACAAGGCATTAGTGCCTTACAGGGGGTTGAGCTACCCATGGTTTGCCTACAGTTTTTACTACTTATGAAACAGATCCTACAAGAAACCCAGCTGCAAATCTAGGCTGGTGAGAATGATAGCTTCTTGAATATAATGTTTTGAGGGGGAAAAAATGTCATTCGTGTTCCTTTCTTGGTCCTTAGGCTAGAGAGAACAGGCTTTTGGCAGGGTTGTTTTTTAGCCTGTGCCTCCTGGTGTTTCCAGGTTGCTATCTTCTTCAGCTTCAAGTCTGAGATACATGAAGGAAAAAGAAAATCAAGGAAACTCACCGTATTATTCTTCAATTCCCAGGTCTAGCCAATCTGCTTTCTCTCTCGCTTACTGTCTTCCTATGTTTATTTTATATATGCTTCATTTGTACTTAGTGGTGAAAATAGGAAAAGTATACCTATTACAGAACCAGAAGCAGCTGTATTGTTTTATAAATTTCTATTATGTCAACCTGCTAAATAGTGTTATTCCAGTCATTTGTAACCTTTCTTTCTATCTTTTGTGTTTATGTTGCTGGTGTTGGAAGTGTACATCCCCAATTGCACAGAATACAAAGTAGATAATATTGTCTGTTTTCCAGTTTTACTGCAGATGTGGGCATTGGGCAATTTTATGTACTCTCCAGATTTAGATTAAGTTCTTTTTTTTTTTTTTGAAAGATGGGTGAAGAAATCTAACTTCGCCAGCCACCGTTTTCCTACAAGATCAGGAGAGATCATCTTCTTAATGTTAGTGCCTTTTCTATCTGGCAAAACTAACCTTATGCCAGTACACAAAGGATCTTTTAAGCTTTTGAAAAGCCAGGGAAATGGAGCTCCACAGAAGCAACAGGTAATTATTAGCCAAAGACCTCTGTATCTTCAACAGATAAAACTGTCTTGGGGTGCCTGGGTGGGTTAAAGCCTCTGCCTTCGGCTCAGGTCATGATTTCAGGGTCCTGGGATCAAGCCCTGAGTCGGGCTCTCTGCTCACCGGGGAGCCTGCTTCCTCCTTTCTCTCTCTTTGCCTGCCTCTCTGACTACTTGTGATCTGTCTGTCAAATAAATAAATAAAAATCTTTTAAAAAATTGTCTTTAGTCGAAAAGTGTATGTAGTTTTCTTTTCGCACTTGAATTTAATTTCTAAAGTAACTGATTCTACAGACACTAGAAAGTTTGACACTAGTGCTAAGCAGATCCAAAAACCTAGTTATCTTCTTCCCTTATCTGCACTCTTCTTATGATCCATACTTCACTAAACCTCCATCTCCTGCTCCCAAAGTCATAGGTCCCTGAGATATTTTTTGTCTGTCATTAACTGAATTTAGATATTCATGAAAAAGTTGATTTCAGTTATAAAAAATAAGATGTTAAGTTTCCTCACATTCAAGTTTTACCATAAATAATAACCCCATAATATAACCAAGAAAGAGCCAATGGAAGATTTGAATAGGGCAACAAGATCAGGTTGTGTTTTTAAAATTGCACTCTAGGAATTCGTATACATTGAGCAAGTAGAAGAATTCCCCTGCAAGTTGAAAAGAAGGCATGTCACATTCATGTATGAAAAGTCTGCATTATAAAGATGTTACTGACTCCAGTCAAAATTCCAGGAGGGTTATATCTTAGTGGACTAGACATAATATCTCCAAAACACATCTGGGAAAACACATTCTCAAAAACATCCAAGAACGGGACTCCTGGGTGGCTCAGTCGGTTAAGCCGCTGCCTTTTGCTCAGGTCATGATCCCAGGGTCCTGGGATCAAATCCCACATTGGGCTCCTTGCTCGGCAGGGAGCCTGCTCCTCTCTCTGCCTCTGCCTGCTTGTGTGCGTGCTCTCTCTCTCTGACAAATAAATAACTAAATAAAATCTTTAAAAAAACAAAAACAACAAAAAAATCAGAGAACAAAGTGAAACACACAAAAATAATAAATAGATTCCTTCCTTTTTTCCTTGCATACATATTACTGAATATCTATTAAGTGGCTAAAAAGAAAACCCTTGCAAGGTACTACAGTTAAAAGGTTTATATTGGGTACAGGTAAGATCTTTTCCTTCATGGGGCGGAATCCTACTTACCTAGGAGGCAGTGTTATGTAGAGACTAAGAGGACTGGCTTTGGAAGGAGGGGCAAAGAGGAGAAAATCAAAGATGCCGCCAAGAAAAGCATAAGATATCATACGAGGCATTCATGGTGTTGGTCTAAGAAGATTGCTAGATTAGTTAAAGGGAACATTCATTCTCTAAGATGAGAGAAAATGTGGAGAAAGTAAATGAATACAGGTTTTGTAGTTAAAAACACCTGTGTTTGAATCCCATCTCTGACCATCAGTAGCTAGTTACTTCATTACCACTCATTAGTAGCTAGTTAGCTCCAGCAAATGAATTTACTCTTCTAAGCTTCAATCTCTTTTTCTTTTATATAAGTCTCACAATGTTATAAACCTCATAGGATTTTTATAAGGAATAAATGTAATGATACCACATAATACCACAATACCACATAACTAGGTATTGGCAGAAAGAAAAGGATGGATGAATGTGTAGATCCCTGTAAGGTGATATGAAGAGAGGCAGAAAAATAGAAAGGTAAATGATAAAATTTCCAGAATTACAAGGCAAAGAGAAAAAAAAGTGAGGTTGGTTCGTCCTGAAGCTTCCCTACTTGATAAAGAAGAGGTGAACTTTTCTACTCAAAGTCATATAAGGGAGACATGGTCAGATCGTTGAAAAAATGGATTTAAAAAAAGAAATTACATAGATATGGGTGGCATAATTAGCAACATGATATTAAATAAGAGGCTTCCTTAGGAGTCTGGCAGGTTTAGGTGACCAACTAAGATAAACTGAGGTCTGGTGTAGGAAAATAGGAAGTTGAGTTTGCTCTGGCTTGAAAGAAGGGAAGAATAAAGGGTAAGATGTCAAGAAAGTATGGCCATATCAAGAAGTTAAATATAAATGTCAAACTATGGGACTCAGGTTAAGAAGAAAAGACAATACAGCAAAAGGCGTGCTAACTACTTGAGAGAGTTTAAGGTCTATGTTTAGAAATTTTCCAGTTAATGGCACATTTTTAGGCTTTCCCATGCTGAAGTAGAGGGAAACAAGTGGAGAAACTGGGAGGCTTGAGTATTGCAAAGATTACTGGTTGTGGTACCCTCGTTTTCCAGGCTAATGTGAGAAATCATGCCCTAGAAAGATAAAACAGGTAAACCTTCTGAGAAGCAGAATGGACTAAGTGACCTCAGGAGGCAGAAGAGACCAGAACAATGAACCAGCCTCGAATTAGGCAAGAAAGTCCACCAGATCATCTGGAACGTGGTAGGCAATTAACCCTTGCACATACGGTCATATGGTCAAACCTTTGCAAATATGGTCTTTCTTGTTCTCACGATCCACAATCAGAAACCACAACGTTGGAACCTTAAGATCTGTCCCTGCCTGCTGGAACAGGAAACACCAGAGGAGGTGGTTCAAGAGAGGGATCAAAGTAGGAAAGAGCGGTTAGAGTAATTTCGTGCCAAGTAAGTGGTCACTCAACTGAGCTAGGAGGCTGCTCCCTGTTCTCAGCATGCCCCTGGCCACAGATTCATAGAACAGCAACTTTACTCCAGGCTAGCTGTGACCTCAGGGTGACTAGAGCAGGCTCACATTCTGCAGCAGCTCACTCAGGTAATATTTCTTCATCTTTAGTTCAAATTAGTGGTAGGATATCTGCATTTCTTCTCTGTCAGTAGGTTTTCCCATGTGTTTGTTCTCCTCCAGTATCCTCCTTTTGCTTCCTCTGCACATGAAAATAGGGAAAAATTCACTTGCAGCTAATAGGGTTCTCCTTCATTTCTCTGCATGCAACCCCCCCCCCCACCAGCTACAATCTGGAGAAGAGACAGAATGGACAGAGTAGGACAGGAGGAAGTTGAGGAAATGACTTGGAAAACATCATTTCTGTCCCTACAAGAGAAGAGTTTGATTAAAGAAATTGGCAATTTAATATAGATAAACTCTTTACTTAAATAGTATCAGTTGAACAGCTCAATATGCTTTGAATTTTATATTTTTTCTAAGACTCACACTTCTAGGAGATGTTGAAGCTAGAATTTGAACTCAGATCTCTCTGATATATATAAAATTATGTGTACCTATATAAGAACCATAGAAAATTATATTTAAATCTAAATATGTATCCTGATTCTTGCTTCAGGGAAGGTATACATAATTTTTATCATCCAAAGCCAACAATTCTATTCATTTTTTGTATTTGAGCATGTGTAAGTGGTCTATAAGAAGACACCCAGCTAGGAAAGGAAGGACTGAAGAAACTGGTCTATCCCAGGAAATCAAAGGACTCACATTATAAAGTGACTTGTCCCTGATAATGCAGGACAGTCCTCAGTTCACACCTGTTTATTAAAAATTTTTTATAAATTCGTAGACTGTTTCATATGAACACTCCAGTGTAGTTGGTAGATTATAGGGTGAACCTATGTAAAAGGAACATGCCTGGGCCAGCCCTGATGAGAGCCCTGAGCCCAGTTTCTCTCCCAACCAGGACTGGGATTATACATGGCTGCTGGCAGGGAAAAAAAAAAAAGTTCTTTTAGTAGTTTACTTTCTCTCTTTGGAGCAGAAGGGCCCTCAGGTCTGAACTCTGGGGATCAGGCCAGTGTGAGACCATCATGGTCACGTTTATAGGAATCCAACACCTCAGTGTAGTAGGTTCTCTCATGTTTGGAAATCCACCTGTGCAAGATGTTAGGAATAAACTCTTTCAAGCCTTTTCCCAGGTCTCACCAGAGCAGGACATTGGATGAGATCAAAATGGCTGCTTTTTCCTACACGACCATATTTTTTCTGGTTTCCTCCACTTTGGCACATACTGCTTTTTCAGGTAAGCAAACTTTCAAGTCTTGGGAGAGAAACAAGTGATATTCTTTTAGTTGTAGAAAAGAAAAATCTCCATGTGTGACCAAGTGGGGAATGTTAGGTTGGACCATGCAAAGTGGACGTCAACTGGGTATCCTTGTTAGGAAAGGGAGTTACTCTGGAAAACCCTCCAAAATTTGAAAATGAAATAACATGTTTCTACATAATGCATGGGTCAAGAAAAATTCAAAAGGCAATTCAAAATTATTTTGAACACAAGGAAAATAAAACAAAATGAGCAAAAGTTTAGGTTCAGAGAAGTGTCATTACCTCCATACCCTTTTCCCTTTCATTCCAACCCCACAGCCATCTTCACAGAACCAACCTCTTTGATCTCTGTCTTTACTGTGTTAAACAGAAACATATCTGTGCACATTGTGTCATTCTCCTACTTTCTTACATAAAAGATAGGATATTATAGATACCTGTTTGCAACTTGCTTTTCTCAATTTATAAATATCCTGTAAATCAGTACATACCAATTCATAGGGATCTTCCTCATTCTTTTATACAATGATACAGAACTTCCTTGCGTGGGTATACTAAAGTTTAATCAATCAGTCTTCTACATATGGGCATTTCGTTTTTTCCAATATTTTGCAATTACAAACAATGCTGCAATAATCTTATGTATATGTATTTTGTATTGTTCGAAGTGTATCTTTAGTGTAAATTCCTTGAACTAAAAGATATCTGATAGACTGGAAGAAAATATCTATAACACATATCACAGATAAAGGACTAATATATCTAATACACAAGAATACTTAAAACTGAGGAAAAAATAAAAACCAATTGCCAAATGAGTAATATACATACATATACAATTCACACACACATATACATACCCCCAAAATATAGAAATGGCTCTTAAATCTGTATAAGATATTCAACTTCACTATGAAAAAACTGCTAATCAAAACCATGCTCAAGCACCTCACCTACTAGATAGCCTTTCCTATACTAAGATTAAAAAGAAATTCAGTTGATCTTTGCATGGTCTCATTTCTTATGTTCTGATGTATTTGAGGTTTATTCTTATATATGTATGCAGTATATATTTTTACTTTATTTCATTTCTACTAGATGGAGGCCTTTATTTTTCTTTTTTATTACTATATCTAGCTACTTTTGTGATTAAAAGATTCTGGGTTGGTTTTTTTTTTATTAGAAAGAAGTATTCCTTTTTTTTTTTAAATTTTAAAAAGATTATATGTGCAATTGGCATAGTCTATTCCTGGAAAGGTTGGTAGGCTTCTTGTTTCCTCTGGGAATAATTTTAAAATATAATTCAAGTTTTCTCTTTGAACTTTGGAAAGTCTAACTTTTGGAAAGATAGAATTTTCTAGACTATTTAAAAGATCATATTACAGTGAGAGATAAGGAAGAGCAGAACTATGATAAGTCTTTTCTTATTTCCTTCTCCCACAACCAGCTGGCCACCCTCTATCTCCAGGCAACCCCAGCATCCTCACACAAACTAGTTTCCCAGAACCAGTCAATCTCTCCAGAGCCAAGGAACCCTTAAAGTTTCTGATCATCACTCTACTATCCTCTTTAGTTTGGCATCTTGGTAGGAATAAGCCCAATATTTTATTTATCATAACATATTTAATTAAAAAAAACTTCAAAGTACATACACTCATCCCGACTGCAGTGAAGAGGAAACTAAAGCCAACAAAAATCAGATAACTTAATGAAAATAACATAGTTTGCAAGTTACACCTACAACTTCAACTGGTTTTTACTCTTTCCTCAGTGACATAGAAAATTTATAAAGTCAGGACTGTGAAAATGAAGGAAAGAATGAATAAATGAATAAACTAGTTAACAAAAGAACACCACCCACAAATTCTGTTGCTATAAATTATTTTGTATACTTTTGTGCAAATGAGTAATTAAATTACTTTTTTTTATTCAGTTAGTAACTTCAGTGGGTGAAATCAAACTCCATGAAGAACAATTTTCTTTTAACCTATTGTGTATGTACTTTGTCTGCAGCATTCTTCAAGCCACGTGATATAAATAAATGGCCTAAGGTAAATTTAAATTTCTCAGTGAATTGTGATGCTAATCTGATCACTCTCTTGACATGAGAGACCTAAAACTTCACAGGGGTAAGTAGAACAAGAGTTTTCCATGTGACCTAAAAGGGCACGTATAACCTTTCCAGACTTAGATTTAACCTAATGTAGCACAAACATTATAACAGTAAACTGCATCTCTGAGCATTAAATGAAATGACACCTGTCACTTGCTCAAGGTCATAAAGTTAAACAGTGGTAAATACAGGATTTATTCCCAGCCTCAATACAGAACCCTCACTTTCAACAATTATATTGGAGCCCCTTCCCCTAGAAGTTCACAAATACATAAATATCTCTACTCACAAGTTTCTTAGAATGAAATCACGGCATTGGGATTCCAAGTTTAAGTGGAAACTTTACATATGGGATTTAAATGGGGATTTTATAATGCTTATGAGATTCATCTTAGGAGATGAATGCGTCACCGCATTTTCTGACACTGCAATCAGCAAAAAACCTGCCTGACCAAAGCCCAGAAGAAAATGTTGAAAAAAGATCAATTGAATAGATATATTTGATATTATTTCTATGGGGGGAGGAAGTGACAGGCCAGGAATAGATGGAAAATCTATCAACTGTTATTCATATGACATTTTTTTTGATATTCGCAGCCCCCATGTAAAATGTACTACCCACTGGATCCTTCTTATACATCAGAGTGTCCAGATGTGACATCATATGTTTGTGCTACAAATGGCCACACTTACCAGAATGAGTGTTTTTTTTGTGTTGATCAGTGGTAAGTTCAAAATAAAATACCATTTTTTTCTTTGTATTTCCTCACAGGAATATCAAATAACTTTAGCTAAGGAACTGGATTTACTGATGGATGGGATATTTATTTTAAATAACCTCTATTGTTCATAAAAGATTGGGAACATACTATGTATAAAGAGAAAAGTCTTTCTGAAAAATTTCAGTTAACATTCAAAGTTGACTCATTTAAAAAAAAGAAAGAAAACCTTAAGTGATGTTTTGGCAGAATTGAACAAAGATCATAGTAACAGATATCTATAGATTACACCCAAACGATGAATAGAAATCCATTTTTTCAAATCACTCAAAAACTTTTAGCAAATAACATTGATATGCCTATGAATAGTGTCCATAAATATTGCTTGGTAGACATAAATAGATACAGACAGCAATACAGACACAGAGACGTAGATAAAGGTATAAATATACACACAATAAGATGGTTATGTGGGCTTACATAGATAAAAATGGCAGTTGACTTATATATTCCTTTGCCTTTTAAGTAAGTTCAATAGTAAAATTAGATTAAAAAATTAATAATATTCCTCATGATAAATTTTAACTCCATTTGAAGTTGTTTTTGGAAACCGATTTAGGTCTTGTTCGTAACTCTTCATACCTTGTTTGATCTTCTGTGTTAAAATCCCCAAGACTATCCTCAGGTTGGATGATTTGCTAGCGGGACACATAGACCTTAGAAAAGCTGTTATACACATGACAGCAGTTTATTACAAAGAAAGTATATGAATAAAATCAGCAAAGGCAGAAAGCTCACAGGGTGGAGTCCAGGAGAGAGCAATCACAAGCTTCCAGTTGACCTTTCCCAGTGGACTCACACAGACAGTGTTTAATTCTCCCAGCTATGATGTGTGACAACACATATGAAGTTTAGCCAACTTGGGAAGCTCACCAGCACCTTGGTGCCCAGCCCTTTCATTAGAAGCCAGTCACCTCATCTTGTGGCACCTGAATGACTGACAACTACTGTTTCCAGCCACCCTGAATTCCCAGAGGTCAAATTGACACAGAGCGACTCAGGACCACAGGGAATAACAACAGACATTCACTTGATCATAAACTATATGGCATGGCCTATGACCTCAGGTTATAAAATCACTCTTATCAGGAGAAATATTCCAAGGGCTCATGATTACTTCCCAGGAGCTAATTTGAGCTTCCCAAGTCTGTTGAACTAACTTTTTAGTGCATATCTTCCTTTGAAAAGAATCTTTATGGGCTTCCAGTGTCATGTTTCCAACCCATGAGGCTGTTGTTGCTGAGCACTGAAGGAAATGGGGTGTAGAAGCTAGTCCAATAAAGGAAATATGTGCTCATCTTCAGAGCAAGTACTAGACTCAAAGGATGATTGCAATGTCATTTAAAGGAAAAGAATGGGAAATGAAAAAAATGGAAAATGACCATGTATCTACCATCACAAAGCAAAATGAATGAGAATTCATGAATGTCACCAGACTATGTGGAATAATTAAATTACATTAGCATTTCTTCCTAATAGCTGCTGTCACTTTCTTAGGCATGAACTAATTAGGCAAGGCACTTGGAAGTGCTTTCTTAGCTTCCAAAAGAAAGCTGGAGTAGCCATACTTAGAGCAAACTCTGATTTTAAACCAAAGACTGTAACAAGAGGTGAAGAAGGGAATTATATTATAGCAAAGGGGTCTATCCAACAAGATCTAACAGTTGTAAATATTTATGCCCCCATTTGGGGACCACCCAAATATATTAAACAATAATGAACATAAAGGAACTCATTGATAATAATATAATAATAGTAGGGGACTTTAACACCCCACTTACACCAATGGACAGATCATCTAAGCAGAGAATCAACAGGAAAACAATGACACATTGTTTTGAATGACACACTGGACAAGATGGACTTAATAGTTATATTCAAAACATTTCATCCTAAAACAGCAGAATACATATTCTTTTCATGTGCACATGAAACATTCTCCAGGTCACAAATCAGGCCTCAACAAGTATAAAAAGATTGAGAGCATACCATGCCTATTTTCTGACCACATGCTATGAAACTTGAAAGTCAACCACAAGAAAAAAATTTGGAGAGACCACACATACATGGAGGTTAAAGAATATCCTACTAAGGAATGAATAGATCAACCAGGAAATTAGAGAAGAAATTTTTTAAAATACATGGAAATAAATGAAAATGACAACATGATGGTCCAAAACCTTTGGGGGTGCAGCAAAAGCAGTCCTATAAGGGAAGTATGTAGCAATACAGGCCTACCTCAAGAAGTAAGAAAAGTCTCAAATATACAACCTAACATTACACTTAAAGTAGCTAGAAAAAGAACAAAAAATGAAGCCTAAAGCCAGCAGAAGGGAAATAATAAAGATTAGAGCAGAAATAAATGATATAGAAACAAACAAGCAAACAAAAATCAACAGTTCAAGAGATCAATGAAACCAGGAGCTGGTTCTTTGAAAGAATTAATGCAATTGATAACCCCCTAGCCAGACTTATCAAAAAGAAAAGAGAAAGGACCCAAATAAATAAAATCATGAATGAGAGGAGAGATCACAACCAACACCACAAAATTATGAATAATTATAAGAGATTACTATGGAAAACTATATGCCAACAAATTGGAAAATCTGAAGAAATGGATAAATTCTTAGAAACATATAAACTGACTTTGTATCCTGCCACGTTACTGAATTGCTGTATGAGTTCTAGTAGCTTTGGGGTGGAGTCTTTTGGGTTTTCCATATAAAGTATCATGTCATCTGCGAAGAGAGAGAGTTTGACTTCTTCCTTGCCAATTTGGATATATTTTATTTCTCTTTGTTGTCTGATTGCTGTTGCTAGGACTTCTAATACTATGTTGAACAAGAGTGGTGAGAGTGGGCATCCTTGTCGTGTTCCTGATCTCAACGGGAAGGCTGTGAGCTTCTTCCCATCGAGGATGATGTTTGCTGTGGGTCTTTCATAGATAGATTTTATGAAGTTCAGGAATGTTCCCTCTATCCCTATACTTTGAAGTGTTTTAATAAGAAACGGATGCTGGATTTTGTCAAATGCTTTTTCTGCATCAATTGAGAGGATCATGTGGTTCTTCTCTCTTCTCTTATTGATTTGTTCTATCACATTGATTGACTTGTGAATGTTGAACCAGCCTTGTAAGCCAGGGATGAATCCCACCTGGCCATGGTGTGTCAATGTACAGAAATCAGTGGCTTTCTTATATACTAACAATGAAAATACAGAAAGGGAAATTAGAGAATCAATTCCATTTACTATAGCACCAAGAACCATAAGATACCTGGGAATAAACCTAACCAAAGAGGTAAAGGATCTGTACTCGAGGAACTACAGAACACTCATGAAAGAAATTGAAGAAGACATAAAAAGATGGAAGACCATTCCATGTTCTTGGATCAGAAGAA
>PISX010016706.1:0-45407 GCA_004024625.1 Mellivora capensis | reverse complement strand
AGAGTCAATTATCATATGGTTTCACTTATTTGTGGAGCATAACAAATAACACGGAGGACATGGGGAGATGGAGAGGAGAAGGGAGTTGAGGGAAATTGGGGGGGAGATGAACCATGAGAGACTATGGACTCTGAAAAACAACCTGAGGGTTTTGAAGGGGCGGGGAGTGGGAGGTTGGGGGAGCCAGGTGGTGGGTATTTTGGAGGGCACGCATTGCATGGAGCACTGGGTGTGGTGTAAAACTATGAACTCTGTTACGCTGAAAAGAAATAAAAAAAAAATAAATAAAAAAAATAAAAAAAAAAAAGAAAGTGAAACCAAAATTTGTTCTGTGAAAAAAGTAGAAAAAAATAAAAAGATGAACGTTTAGCTATACAGACCAAGAAAAAAAAAGCAAAAAAGATTCAAATTGTTGCATTTATAGGATTCCATTAGATATGAAATGTTCAAATTAGGCAAATGGTAGGAAAATAAATAGATACAAAGTTGATTATTTTACCACATGGTAAATGGGAAATGGGAAATGACTGCTATTGGGTATATGTTTTTGTTTGGAGGATGACGATGATTATCTAAAATTTATTGTGGTAATAGTTGTGCAATGTGGCTATACTAAATCTGTACACTTTTGATGGGTGCATCATATTTCAGAGCTGTATATAAAAATATCAATGTGTAACTATCCATCCAAGGCATTATTACTGATGGTTGTGTTATTTTCAGACTAGATATGGCTGTATTTTATCTGAATAAATGGATTCCAATCCAACAAGGGAAAGAAAAAGATATCAAATAGTCAATATAAATTTAAATTCTAATAAACTAAAAGAATGTAATATTTAGAATAATGAACACAAATGGAGTTCACAGAAGTAGAACTTAGAAATCCATATTAAAAAGTATATATACTATCAATCTTATTGCTTCCTGGTGGTGTCATAATTGGAGCACCAGTCACATATCTCTCAATTCTGAGAGTTCAAAATAAAAAGGGTGTGCTGTCTATTAAATTCAGCTTACAGCTCTTTCTACTTCATGCAATAATTGTAAACAAATACACTTTCTGTAGATAAGTACACAATAAAAATTTCAAAGTATTTGAACTTCAAACTAAACATACATAACTAAAGGATATTAATTTATTGTTATCTATGCAAATAATAACAATAAAGGAAGAACTAAGTTTTATCCTGTCAGGTTATAAATATTAGTTCAAATCAATCAAGCCTAGTTTAACCAGTAGGTATATTAAAATGGTTAGATTATGGCGCACCTGAGTGGCTCAGTCTGTTAAGGATCTGCCTTTGGCCTGGGTCATGATCCCAAGGTCCTGGGATCAAGCCCCACATCAGGCTCCCTCCTCAGCAGGGAGTCTGGTTCTCCCTCTACCCCTTCTGCCTACTTACTCTCTGTCTTGCTTGCTCTCTCAAATAAATAAACAACAACAACAAAACAATAAAACGGTTATTCATCGTAACTAATGTAATTTAGAACATATTGTGGAATTATGTGATATTTTACAAGGATAATCTTTTCCTATGATATTAGTGAGCAAAAATACCATTCCCAATTTCTTATAGTTTCCTCTAATAAGTTGGCCAATTGATTTAGTTTTGTTATTACTCATCACAATTCTCAATACCCTGTAACAAATTCAAAATAGAGTATAATAATTATAGATAATGAACAAGTTTGTTCAACAACAGTTAAATTTGCTTTGGTAAATTTATTTATACATTGAAAGAGTCAGCTATAGATTAACACATAGATATATATGTGTTATACACACACACATATATATATAACACATTATATATGTGTGTGTGTGTATATGTATAAATATATATATATATGGTCTGTCCCCTCTGCTTTTTTGTTTTTTTCAATTTCCTAAGTGGAATGAGTCTCCTGCTGCTGATAATCTCACTTATCTATTTGGGGTGTTCATGTTGACTTTGTGATTTAAATTTCTGTTCACAAAATTGTTTTCAAGAGGTTATACCCCATATTTTCCATTGTTTCCCTATAGGAATTTTAGCTTCTCTTGATTTTTTTTTCTTCTTTTACACTCAAACTTCTCCAAACTTAAGAAAATTATATGAATCCAATCTTTTGTAAAAGTTTAAGGTCATTCATGTTTCAACCCATTCCTTCATTGTGCACTGTATGTTATGGAGGGGAGTTGTGACCTGGAAAATAATATCCAGATTTTATTGCCAGCTGGACTCTGGTAAGATTCTGTTAATGGGAAGGCCTAGGAGATTCAATAGCAGAGGAAGGGAGAAGTCAGGCAACTCCTGTTTCTGTCTTTGCTGAAATTACCTATCCAACAGCAGAGGATAGATAAGCCTGCAACCTCCAGAGAAACTTCAGAACCTGCACTGTGCAGCCTTTTTTGGGCTCAGAACCAGAAAACCTTATCCCGGCTCCACTGTGCAGCCCCCAGCTGGTGTTAACAAGCACCGACAATAAGGAGGCTACTCTGTATTTCCAGCATGACTTTCTAGGTGCTTCTATCACTGCTCCATTATTTGAGATGCTGGCCAAGTCTGATCTACCTCTTCTTGGCAGTAACAGAACCCATGAGGTATTCACAGGAATGTTCCTAAACCCCATTAACATAAACTCCTCTCTTGTTTTCCCAGAAAGATCTGCTAGCTACTTCTTACAGTCATAGATCTCTGAGCTACCTCACCTTCCTTTTCTGTGCTCTTTCAATGCACGTGACGTTTTGTATGGATACTAGATTCTCTGTATTGAATTTTTTCTGTTTGCCATATTAGACTACGTGCTTCGATTTTCCCTGACTTGATTCAGGAATAGAATTTGACAAGCCCTTTTAGTGCAACAATGATTTGAAAAACATAAAATACTTATTTTTGTTGACATATAAATATTTGAAAATTAGGTAGAATGAAGAATAGTCACTTTAATGATCTAGTGATAAAAATAGTTAAGGGTTATATTTACATGGCATTTACTAGGTAAGTACTACTTCAAAATACATTGTCAAACCATACTCATAAGTAAAACCAGTTTCACAATTGTAATTCCATTTCTAATATCTCTTGTAATAATTATAAAGGTGTTAAATTTATTATTAAAAACTCCTTTCTTTATGTCCTGCTAATTATCAAAGTCTCTGGTGTTTAGTCAATTTTAAGATTATTGAAACATAATAAAAATCGCCTCTGGAATGTGGGATTTCTAATGAGAATTCCAGCTAATCACCTCAAGTCTGTGGGTTTCTGGTTACATAACTGATCATTAAAGCATATGGAATATGGTGTAGCATATATTGAAATATATTGAAGGATATATCATATTCATAATACAAAGATATTGTAAGTGAAATTTAATGTTTTCTGAAGTGGTCAATTGAAACTTGAACTTTTAACAGAAATCTTATGATTAAGGGAATTCAGTATTTATTACCAACAAGTTAAATTCTCACATGGATTTTCTAGATTTGGCAGTTTTTAAACTCTGAGTATAAGTCTTATATTTTTAAAAATGAAATTATCATATAATTCATTGTAATAGATTAGCTATTAATTCAGATTCTGTTTACATTCTTGATATTTGACTCAGGTAAAGATGTGGATAAGAAGCACTTTTATTAATATATTTTCATGTGAGATTGTTTAAAATTTTTTAAGAAGAAATTAAAATTAATCTATCATGTTTTTAATATGCACGAAGTTTATACATATTATATTCATGAATCTCTTAGGGTTGAAATACCTGTAGGTTCAAGCATAAGCATATCCCTTGCAAAATATTTTTTAACTGGTAATTAGAAACAGATATAATGTCTATCAACAATAATGTCAATATGGTGATGACTAAAAATATATGGTACACTACTTAGCATCTCTAACAACAAATAACTAATTAGATTAGTTAAGCTAAAAATTAGTTAAATTAAGGGGCACCTGGGTGGCTCAGTCGTTAAATGTCTGCCTTTGGCTCAGGTCATGATCTCGGGGTCCTGGGATCGAGCCCCACATTGGGCTCCCTGCTCAGCGGGAAGCCTGCTTCTCCCTCTCCCACTCCCCCTGCTTGTGTTCCCTCTCTCGCTGTGCCTCTCTCTGTCAAATAAATAAATAAAATCTTTTTAAAAAAAGCAATTAGCTAAATTAAGAATCTATCACCTAAGTTCTAGAGTGATGATTTTAAAAAGGAAGTTATATCTTTCATATTTTGTATAGTCCAATATTGTTCATTGAGAAAAAATAAATTGATGTTACCATGGCAATTTGGAAATCAAAGTTAAAATATTTTATTTCCTTAAAAAAAAGAAAAAAAATGAAGGATTTTAGAAGTAGCTTAATGATGGTTCTCACTGGGAAACTGTTACCCAAATTGTGAAACTACACTTTTGAAAAGGATTAAATAAATTGGATTTTATTTTTCTAGAATGTTTTTACTTTGTATTCATCAAAAAATAAATCATTCTTCAATTTATTATATATAGAGAGAGATATATAGTTTTTTAAGAACTGAAACAAACCTATTTGGTCAAGAGAAAGATAACTTCTGTGTTACATTCTTCATGAAATCAGATCACATTTGATGATCTGTGTTCTTTGGGTACCACTAAACCCTATTCTCCTCACGTGAAGAAACTGAACATTGGGTTTGCTAAGGTACTTAATGTATCAAGAAAATCTTTTATCTACGCTGTTTTATGAGTCACAGACTCCATCACTCTCACATAATGACAGAAAATCATTGAAACAAAAATGCTACTATCCTGCAAGAGCAATAAAAAGCACATTTACCCCGAACCAATTCATCCTTTATCTTACAACCTTAGGGATGTAAGGGGGAGATAAATTGAAACCACAAGACTCTTCAGCCTAAGTTATTGGTTCAGTATTTTCCATTGATATAATTTCAAATCAGCAAGAAGACAAAAATGGGATTTTAACTCTATTATTCATCATTTCAGTATTGTTTTTCAGAACTTCCGTTGTGAGACCAAATCAAAAGATATGTAATATATCATATGCCAAGTTGATTGTTATTTATTGTAATCTATTTGTCAGAGAGAGAGAGAGAACACAAGCAGGCAGAGTGGCAGGCAGAGGCAAAGAGAGAAGCAGGCTCCCTGACGGACAAGGAGCCTGATGTGGGACTCGATTCCAGGACCCTGGGATCATGACCTTAGCCGAAGGCAGCAGCTTAACTGACTGAGCCACCCAGGCGTCTGAATTGGTATTTTTTGTAATCTAAATATAAAGCATGAATTATTTTTTTTCTTCAATCTAAAGAGGACGTACACTCTAATTCAAAACAACTAATCTTGTTGGTATAATACATGAAGATAATAGTTGCATAAGAATTAATGAAATCAGAGAGCAAGATAAACCATAAGAGACTCTTAACTATAGGAAACAAGGTTTGCTGGAGAGGAGGGGAATAGGAGGGTGGGGTAACTGGGTGATTGGCATTAAGGAGGGCACATGATGTAATGAGCACTGGGTGTTACATGCAACTGATGAATCACTGAACTCTGCCTCTGAAACTAGTAATATACATGTTAAGTAACTGAATTTAAATACTATGAAGACTACATTTTTAAAAATTTTATTCTAAGTTTAAATTAATGTTTTCTGATCACATTGTTAAATTTTAAGTCAGAACATCACTGTAGTATTCCCTCAAACTAATAACTGATTGAAGCTGGCCTATATCACAGTGGTCAAATTCTACTTTTGATTCAGCTTTGCTGAAATATGAAAAAGAAACCTCCTTTATATTTAATATTTTGAAATGTTATCACTCAATTGATGTGTAAATGTGTATTATTGGAAAGAAAAATTATAATGATTACTTAATAATTACTATACTAATTACTTTACCAAGATAACTATTAGTTTTATGATTAAAATATTAAGAACTTTCTAATAGCTAAATAAGTAAAAAAATAAATGAGTTACCATGATTAGTTAGACAGTATAGTTAGCTAAGGACCACTAAGAAGAAAGTACCCTTTTATAGTTTGTGTTTCCCTGAAAGAAGAGAAGGATGCCAGAATTGGCTGCAGGTACTTTATATGGGTGATGATCCTAGGAGCCAGGACTCAGGATGCAGGAAGAAGAAAGTAGGTAAAGAAAAATCCAATTTAAAAGTTGTTATTAAAATTGCTTTTACATTAATGACAGCTCATTTGTACCAGTCTTCTGCCACTCCAAACTGTGCACCTAAAAGAAGACAGCTGATGCATTAATCCAAATTCTTCATTCTATATTTTCTCCCATCCACTGATTAACTGATTAACTTCCTAATAGTTCTGAACAGCATTTCTAGATGAACATACTCCTGTGATTTCATTGAAGTCCCTGATTAAGTAGAATTACATTATTTTAAGCTAATAGATATGTATATCATTTACATAATAGTGGTCTTTTTAATTATTTGCATGACATACCTTTCCCCATAAGGTACTTTCAATCTACATTATGCTTATATTTAAAGTGAATTTCTTATAGATAGTGTATAGTTGAATCATGTTTTTTTTTAATCTACCAATCTCTGTTTTTCAATAGTGTGTTTAAGCCATATGTGTTTAGGATAATTATTGATAGGTTATGTCTAAATCTGCCATTTTATTTTATTGCTTTATTTTGTATTCTCTCTGGTTTTCATTTCTTTGTTCTACATGAATGAGAGTTACTTGAATATTTTTAAAAATTCCATTTCAGTAAACCTAAAGGGATTATGTATGTATTGCTTTATACATTTTGCTTTATACATTTATACATTTGCTTTATACATTTATGCTATTTGTGGTTATTCTAGGTATCCTGTTGTACATACATAACTTAACACAGTCTACTCTAGTTCCCATTTTATCAGTTTGAGATAAGTGCAAAAACCTTAACTCATTTTATGTCCCTTTAATTTTCCACATTTATAGTATGATTATCTTAAAAAAGATAACCCTCCATATTTTCAAACCCATACCAGACAATGTTATAATTTTGGTTCAACCATCAAACATAATTGGGAAAACCCAAAAGGAGAAAGAAAATGGATTGTATTTAGCCACATTTTTACTTGTTACCTTGTTCCTTCTTCTTTCCTGATGCTCTAAGCTGCTTCTTTTATCATTTCCTTTAGTTTCATTGAAATATTTGGCCATTATATTTGAATAGGTCCGTTGACAAATCCTCTTAGTTTTCCTACATCTATTAATGTATTGCACTTCCCTTCATTCTGGAAGGATATTTTAATTCATTCTTTAAAGATTTTATTATCTATCTATCATCTATCTATCTAACTATCTAGAGTGGGGAGGGAGAGGGCAAAAGGAGAGAGAGGCAGAGAACCTCAAGCCGACTCCACACCAAGCATGGAGACTATTGCAGGGTTTGATCTCAGGACCGTGAGATTAAGACCTGATCTGAAAACAAGAGTTGGATGTCCAACCTACTGAGCCACCCAGGCACTCTAAGGATATTTTCATTATTGAAAGGTATAAAGTGTATAAAATTCTTGGTTGAAGGCCACTCTCCCCCTCCCCCTTTTTTTCTCTCAGTGAAAAAACGTTGTGGCACTTCCTTTCAACCTCCATTGTATCTGATTAGAAATCCACTGTTTTTTAAATTTTTTTCCCCACATAGTTAAACTTTGATTTCTCGATGTTTTCAAGGTTTTTGTTTATCTTTACTTTTCGGCAGTTTGATTATGATGTGTATGGGTGTATGGGAATTTTTTTAGGTTTATCCTACATGGAGTTTACTCAGCTATTTGTATCTGTAGATTTACAGCTTCCACCAAGATTAGTTAGACACTTCAGCCATTATTACTTCCAATACTTTTTCAGAGCCATCCTCTTTCTCCTCTGTCTCCAGAATTCCAATTAACACAGCTGTAGATTTTTTTTTAAGATTTTATTTATTTATCTGAGAGAGAGAAAGAGACAACAAGCAGGGAGGAGGAAAAGAGGGGAAGGGAGAAGCAAACTCCCTGCCAAGTAGGGAGCCTGATTATCAGGCTTGATCCTAAGACCAGAGATCATGATCTGAGCTGAAGGCAGATGCTTAACCAACTCAACCACCCAGGTGCCCCAGATATAGATCTTTGATCATAGTCCATCCAGGGCTCTGCTCATATTTTTTCAGTATATTTTCTCTATGTTCACGTTTTATTGTTTCTATTTTTCTGTCTTCAAGTACACAAAATCTTTCTTCTGCCCTTACTATTCTGCTGGTGAGTCCATTATTGAGATTTTAATTTTAGTTATTAAATTTTAATTTCAAAATTCACATTTGGTTTTTCAAATTGGTTTATTCCAAGCATCAATGAGGAATTCTTGTGGTGTTTAGAATGTTCTTTACTTTGATTGTATCAATGCCCATATCCTGATTATAATATTATAATATATATTTTTAAGATGTGACTACAGGGTGAAAATGGGTAGAGTTCCCAAGATCTTTCTGTATTATTTCTTACAACTACATGTGCATCTACAATGATCTCAAAATAAAAAGTTTAGTAAAAAATAAATGATATAAAAATCTGCTGTTTAAACATTTCTGTATAACCATAATATTCAAATTAGGTTCTATATTTTCGTGAAGCTGATTACTCTTTGTTCTAATTAATATAACTGCATTAAAAATTATACCAAATTTAACAATTTGTACAAAATAATAATTTACTATATCTCCAGTTCTTTTGGGTAGGTAGCTTGAGAAGGACTCAGCTGTGTAATTCTTGTTTGTGGTCTCATGGATTTGCAAATAGATGACAGTGGAATTACAGTCATTTGAAGACTCAAACAGAAACTGGAGGATTCACTCACATAGCTGGCAAACTAGTGATCTCAGTTCCTCTCTATTTGCACTTCTCAGGATATTAATTTTGTTTGTTTCTTTGTTAGTTTGTTTAATTGGATTGTGCTAACTTTCTCCAGAACAAGAGATCCAAAAGACCAAGCTGGAAATTATAATGCCTTTTATGATGTAGTCTAAGAGGTCAGTTATCATTACTTCTTCAGCAATGAGGTCATTATATGGGGACAGCTTTATACTGTGTAAAAGACTGCATAATTGCATGAATATTATTAGCCCAGGACAATTCAGGCCACTGTGGATACTAGTTAAATGAAAACATGGTAATTTCACTAAAAATACCAAGTAATTCTATATTTATACTAAAATGTGTTTTAAAGCTTAACTATAATAATGTCTTTACCTTTAAAAATTAGATTTCAAAAATAACTAGTATACATCAGTAGGATGCAGTTTGTGAAATCATACTTCTGGTGACAAAAATAATTATTATATATAATAACATTTGACTGACAACAGAGTCATCCAGGTTTCTTAATTTACACTTAGGAAATTCACTAACAATAAAAAATATGCATAAATTCCATATTTCAAAACATGTCATTGAATGTCTAACATGTTTTCACTCTGAATTATATCACTTCTAGGAAACAAGAACAAGGTTTTATTTGTTAAAATTATTAATCATGGGGTGCCTGGGTGGTTAAGTGTCTGTTTTTGGCTCTGGTCATGGTCCCAGGGTCCTGGGATTGAGTTCCACATCAGGCTCCTTACTCAATAGGGTGCCTGCCTCCCCTTCTGCCTGCTGCTCCCCCTGCTTGTGCTCTCTTTCTCTCTCGCTGACAAATAAATAAACAAATAAATAAATATTATGAACCTGCATAGAAAATTGTAACATGCCAAATAGAATCCCCACTCTATATCATTGTTAACCCCATCTAGATTTTATGTTGCTGATTACAGAGTAAACAGATATCATTTCCCTGAAATTGCCATATATTCATATGCAAATAAAATAAAACAATAACATATGCAATGCTAAATACCCAAGAACATTTATTATGTAAAGCTTAGATTATTCTTTGAAAATTATGACTTAAATATATATATATCATAACTTTAAACATAATAGAGGTTATGATTTTCATAACATAACCCAGGTGTTTTGTTCCAGGTGTTTCAAAAATCCAAAAATCCATGAGGATATGGTTATGAAAAAACTGTTCATATTTTTATACTATGTTCCCTTGTTTGTCAAACATATTTAAAAATATGTGTGGCTAAATATTATAATAGTACCTAGTTTGGAAATTTGAAAAATAGTCACAATATACTGTTGATAAAATGCGCGATATTATTTAGTACTGAATTACATAGAAACTTATATTCAAAGTTACAGGTGCCCAGAGCATATTTAAATAGTAATGGCTGTGGCAAAGGCTCATAATTATGTAACTTGTGTATAAAGAAAATTTTATTAAGTTCTTCCTTTAGCAATAATCTATGCAGAGCCTTCTCTAGGGAGGACCAGCTTGTATTCTGAAAGTTTAAGTTTAATTGTTATTTATCATATAAAATCCTCTGTAATAATGCTAATTAGTTTCTCAGTGGCTGTAAAACTATCCTCAGAACTGTCACCTTACCAGTTGACAAGAGATACTGTGATATTTTAATGTTCTATAAGTATAATACTGCAGAAGACATAGTGAAGAGAAAGACTGTTGAATGGCAATTGGCAATTTGGAACCAGACAATCTTTTCTCTTCTATTCCATTAAAATCATCAATTTTGCTTAAATTAAAAAAAAAATTTTTTTAAGAGTTTATTTGACAGACAGAGATCACAAGTAGACAGAGAGACAGGCAGAGAGAGAGAGGGAAGCAGGCTCCCCGCTCAGCAGAGAGCCCAATGCGGGGCTTGATCCCAGGACTTTGGGATCATGACCTGAGCTGAAGGCAGAGGCTTTCACCCACTGAGCCACCCAGGCACCCCAATAATCAGTATTGTTTAAAGAAGACTTTAATAAAAATTTTGGAAATGCCTCTGTAAAAAATATTCAGTTCTCTATGATAATTTTGTATTACATTATACTTGATTTTTTTAACTGCTTATATTTCACATTTGTTTGGCTTGTTTTTTTAAGCTTTTATTTTCACCACACAGTGCTCATCATGACACATGCAATCCTTATTCCCATCATCTATTTCACCCATCTCCCTACTCCTCTGTCTTCTGGTAACCATCAGTTTTTTCTCTGTAGTTAAGAACCTGTTTCTTGTTTTCTCTCTCTCTTTCTCTATTTTCCTTTTGCTCATTTCTTTTCTTTCTTTAATTCCACATATGAGTGAAATCATATGGTATATAGCATTTTCTGTCTTTGTCTTATTTCGTTTAATATTATACTCTAGATTCATCCATGTTGTTGCAAATAGCAAGATTTCATTCTTTTTTATGGTTGAATAATATTCATTGTGTGTGTGTGTATATGCACACAAATATGTACACACACATATATATAAATGTAACAAATCTTAATTGGATTGTTTGTTCTTTGGGCATAGAGTTTATAAGTCCTTTGTGTATTTTGCATACTAACTCTTCATCAAATATGTCATTTGCAAATATCTGCTCCAATTCTGTAGGTTGCTTTTTATGTTTGTTGATTGTCTCCTTTGTTGTGCAGAACTTTTCATTTTGATTTAGTTCCAAATAGCTTATTTATGCTTTTGTTTCCCTTGTCTCAGGGGACCTATCTAGAAAAAAGATGTTGTAGTCAATGTCAGATAAATTATTGCCTGTGCTTTCTGCTAGGTTTTTTACTGTTATAGGTCTTGATTTTGGTCTTTAATCCTTTGAGCTTATTTTGTGTATGGTGTAAGAAAGCAGTTCATTTTCATTATTTTTTATGTCGCTGCCTGGTTTTTCTAACACCATTTGTTGAAGAGACTGTCTTCTTCTCATTGGATATTCTTTCCTGATTTGTCAAAGATTAAATTGACCATACTACTATGGGTTTATTTCTGGATTTTCTATTCTGTCCTGTTGATCTATGTGACTATTTTTGTGCTAGTCCAAAATCACTACAGCTTTGTAATATAACTTGAAGTCTGGAATTGTGATGCCTCTAGCTTTGCTTCCCTCCTTTCCCCCCTCAAGACATCTTTGGCTATCCAAAGTCTTCTGTGTTTCCATACAAATTTTAGTATTGTTTGTTCTAGCTCTGTGAAAAATGCTGGTGGTATCTGGATAGGGATTGCATTAAATGTGTAGATTGCTTTAGGTAGTATAGACATCTTAACAATATTTGCTCCTCCAATCTATGAGCATGGAATATCTTTCAATTTCTTTGTGTCATCTTCAATTTCTTCAGTTTTTTTAATGGTTTCCAGCGTACAGGTCTTTCACTTCTTTGGTTAGGTTTTTTCTTCCTAGGTATCTATTATTTTGGATATAATTTTAAATGGGATTGTTTTCTTAATGTCTCTGTTGATAGCCTTATGGGGTTTTCCTTGTATGCACAACTGTCTTTTTTTGTCTTGTTGATTTTTGATTTTTTTTTTACTATGACAATTTGACATTTTAATTACAGTATGTCTTGGTGTGGATATTCTTTTGTGTATTTTGTTGGGGGATTCTCTGTGCCTTCTGGATCTGGATGTCTATTTTGTTCCCCATATTAGGGAAGTTTTCAGCTATTATTTCTTCAAATAAATTCCCTTCCCTTTTTTCTCTTTTTCTTACTTTTCTTCTTCTTGGACTCTTGTAATAAAATATTATCACATTTGATGGAGTCACTGTGTTCCCTAAGTCTATTCTCATTTTGCATAATTTTTTTTTTCTTTTGTTCAGTTTGATTACTTTCCATACTCTGTCTTTTGGGTCATTAATTAATTCTTGTGTTTTTCTAGCCTGCTGTTCATTCCATCAAGTGTGTTTCTCACTTCATTTATTGAGTCATTTATCTCTTCCTTATTATTCCTTATTTCTGTTAATGATCTCACTGATATTCTCCACTCTTTTCTGAAGTCCAGGTGTCCTTACGATTATTGCTTTATATTCTCCATCAGGCATGTTACTTGGATTTTGCTTAGGTCTCTGTCCATAGCCTTGTCCTGTTCTTTCATTTGGAACAAATTCCTCTGTCCTCTATTTTGTCTAAATCTCTGTGCCCGTTTCTCTATGTTTGGAAAGTCAGATACATCTCCTGTTCTTGAGGGTAAAGGCTTTATGAAGAAGAGGTCTTGTAGTGCCCTGCAGTGTAATATACCATTCCCCAGGGCCTAGATCTTCCAGGAGTATTTCTAATGTGTTCTGTGTGTGCTCTGCTGTTGTGTCCTGGCTGTTTTATCCTTCAGGCCACTTGTTTACAGAGGCTCTCTTTGTCTGTTGTGGGTAGTGTTTGGTATCTGGCCTGAATGTGGTGCATTTTAACTAGGTGTGTTCTGGTCTGCTTGTGAAATGAGACCTGTTGCCACCACTATTTGAACAAAGGCCTTGCAAAATCCCTGGGTCAGGAGACAGGGTGTTTGAAATTCATGCCTATTGCTGTGAGGATTCCTCTTCCTTATGTGGGCTCTCTTGTGTGTTAGTCTGTCTTCTGTCCTTCTCCACAACTGCAGCTCTCTCCCTACAATGGCCATGATCTATTCTGTTCCAAACTGTGTTGTTGTCCTTCTTACCTTCCTCAATATGTCCTCTTATCTGCCTTTAGTTGTGGAATTTGTTCTACCATTTTTCAGGTGAATTTCTGGGATATTTAGGATAATTTGATAGTTATCCAGTTGTATTTGCATTAAAATGTGAGCCTAGGGTCCTCCTACTCTGCTGCCAGTCCTACTTTGCTTCCTTCCAAACACCATATTTTCACATTTTTAAAAGTAGCTTTCATTTATTGTTCAAGAAATTTACCTTAGAAGAAAAGTCTAAGCATATATATTTTTATGTTCCAATGTGAATCTAAAAAAAATGCTTATCTATTTGTCTAGTAGAAATGAAATAGATAAAATTATGACAAAATATTTTATAATTGTAGGTTAAGTCACAGGCACAGATATTTAAGGCAAGTTATATAGACATCTAAACTGATGTAACTTCCAGAATTTATATTTCTAGTAATTGTATGTTTAGTGTAGAACTATAATTCATATGCAATATAATTATGATTAGGAGGATGATGAATAATTAAATTAAATTATGATAAAAGATTGAACAAATATCCACATGCTAGATATGGCACTAAGCAATAAATTTAAATCTAATTCACTTGAATCTTTTGGGGATCCAGGTATCAAGCTAAATTGTGACAACCCTGTACATCTTAGGTCAAAGAGATGAGTCTGAAGTTAAATGGCAACATGTTTGAGTTAAAAAATTGTCCTTCTTTGGGGTGCCTGTGTAGCTCAGTCATTAAGCATCTGCCTTCTGCTTAGGTCATGATCCCAGGGTCCTGGGATAGAGCCCCACATGAGGCTCCCTACTCAGCGGGGAGCCTGCTTATCTCTCCCACTACCCCTGCTTGTGTTCCCTCTCTCTCTGTGTCTTTCTGTTTAAAATACATAAAATTTTAAAAATAAAATAAAATAAAATAAAAAATAAAATTTAAAAATTGTCCCTCTTTTAATTCTATCATTCGTATATCCTTTAGGAATCAATTAGGGATAGAGAGAGATAATCCAGCTATGACAGCTTAACTTATAGTCCATGTAGCACTGGACACCTAATTTTGTGAAGCATGGAAATTACCTATTTCTTTTCATATAAGCATATGAACATCTACTTAAGTGGTAAACTGAGGATAGTCTAGAAAATTTAGAAATATTCAAATTGGGAAATAATATAGTCAGATCATTTTAATTTTACATTAGATAAAATTGGAATACTCCGTTCATGACAAAATTTCATAAGATATGACCAGAGCTGACAGAACACATACCCTTGGAAATCTCCTTAAATTATGTTTTCCTACACTTCATAAATCCAAATCATTTCTTTCAAATTATCTTCATTAGGGTATCATTTAAATTTATTCACGGTTGACAAATATACACAGTAATATCCACCATAAAATCATACTACATAAGATTTCTATAACTATAGAATGTTCTTTCATAAACCTTGACAGTCAATTTCCTTTTGTCATCCACCAACCTGGGGCTTCCATTGATCTGCTTACTCTAACGATGTTCTTACATTATGTAAATTCTATAATATATAATCTTTTTTGTCTCACTTCTCTCATTTTTCATAACTTGAATTTGTTCACTGAAATTATTATATCTATGAATTTATTTTTTTGCTACTTTTTGAAAATTTAGCCATTATTTCTTTTAATTTTTTGACACCTCAGTTTATACAGATGAGAACCTGTATGATATACTGTCACACAAGTCACTGAAGCTCTCCTTGTGTTCTATTTTCAAGTTCACTGATTATTTTCATTCTGCAGTGTCTAATCTCTTACTGATTTCATCTATTGAATTTTTTAAAATATTTTTTTATTTTTTAATGCTTTTTATTTTTATTTTTTATTTTTTTTGTGAGAGAGAGAAAGAGCAAGATTGACTGGGACTAGAGGTGGGGAGGGGCAGAAGGAGAGGGAGAGAGAGAATATTAACCATGTCTAGTGCAGATCCCATTGCTGGGCTTGATCTCATTAGCCTGAGATTATGACCTGAGCCAAAATCAAGAGTCAGACACAACAAACTAAGCCACCCAGATGTCCCCATTTATTGTATTTTTTTGTAGTTACCTTACTTTTCATCTCCAGAATTTCAGTTTGTATTTTTTACATATTTCTCTTTATCAAAGCCAATTTTTCTAACTTATTGAACACATAAGGAATATTTATAATATCTGTTTTAATATCTATTTATATCATTACTTCATTTTTATGTTTCTATTGATTGAATTTTTTCTTGATCATGGGTCATATTATCCTGTTGCTTTGTGTGTCTAATATTTCTATACCGGATGTCAGGAATTGCCAATTTTATGTTGTCAGATGCTGAATTTTGTTGCAATCCTTTAAATAATACCAGACATATGATACAAAGTTTTTGAATGTTTGGGTTTTTTATAATTGGCTTTTAGTCTTCATTACAATGAAGTCTCGGAAGTCTTGTTTAGTTTTAGCTTAAAGTTATTTTATTCCCACTACTTAGATTAGACACATTTAAGGGTGTATACCTAATACCCTATGTATTACTAATTCTCTCTGTTTGAATTGTGAAAGCACAGTCTCTTACAAGACCTGTGAATCTCTGGGAATTATTTGGCTTGTTACTTTCCTTTGGTTATATCCCTTGCTTTAGTAGTTTCCTCTTACACATGCCTAGATGCACACATCCACTTAGGCCTCCCTGATGCTAATCTTTGTCCTGTTTTATTCAGTGGCACTGACAACTCTTTCCCTGCACTGTTGCATGGAATCTGCACCTAGATGCTAAGTCTAAGTAATCAAAGAAATCACTCCATTTGTTTTTTTCTCTCATTGATTATTGCCGTGTGTTGTGTATTGTCTTGTGTGTGAAAGGTTAAGGTAAGAGTTTAAATCTTATCTCATTTATTCCATTATGGTTAGAAGTAGAAATCAAAATAATACTAGCAATCTATTTTCTAACTGCATAGTTCGACGATTCAAACACAATTATCTATAATTTTTATGAGTCTCAAATCCTATCAAATTATGAAATGTTATATTTTGTGTTATGATAGTATTAGTGAACCTAATCTGGTTTCCAGAAATCAGTATGTTCTCAGGAAAGGATTTAAATTAGACTATTTTCAACTTTTCTCAAATTTTCCTGAATGATAAGCATTATGTTTACTAATTCCTAATTTGAGAAACACATGATTTTCTCTTTTAAAATTGGAATTGCAGTTGCTTACTATTCTTTGTGCATTTCAGCAAATGTATAAACATTAATAGGATAGTGTGCCAATTTTATTTATAATTCCATTCATTATCTAGTAGGATATTTTCTGCAGTGAAATAATTCCATTCATATGTAGTAGTTATGCATTGTTTTTAATCTTGTTATTCCATTTGCAGGTAATTTATTTCATAGTATTTCTTGTTTTACTATATATAGAGCAATAATTTTCTTGAGAACAAAGACAGAATTAATACAAACAGTGCATAATTCCCTATTCTCCATGTTGTATGCTAATGTAATAGTTTTCTCCAAAAGAGTTTTCTTTTTTTGCTTTTCTATGAAAATATATTTTTAATTTAAATTTTTAGGTTACAGAAACAGAGTTTAATATGTCTTATTATTAAGTTCACAATATATCATATTCACAGATTCATATAAAATGCTTTATTATTTTAATTTTTTCCTATTTAATTCTGATTTCCTTTTATTTTCCCTCCACGCATCCAGGATGCCATACACACTTATTCTAACATCTACAAAGTTCCTTAGGTATGCATTTGTATGTGTAAAATACATAATGGTGTTTTTGTTTCATAGTTTGACTTTTGTATATTTGGCATTGTGCTATGAAATTTTAAGGTATTTCTGTGTTTCTGTATGGAAGTATATAATATTTTGCTAGATGCTGATCATTTCTTATTGAGGTCATGATGTTACTATCTTGCTACCACAAATAACATGGACACTGCATACTTATACCTGTTTGGGTTAGGACTGGCTCATCAGGTTAAAGGGCACAATCATGGGCACCTGGGTGGCTCCACTGGTTAAGCTTCTGCCTTCAGCCCAGATCATGATACCCATGGTACTGGGATTGAATCCCACATTGGGCTCCCTGCTCAGTGGGGAGTCTGCATCTCCATCTGTCCCTCCCCTCTGCTACTGTTCTCTCTCTTTCAAATAAATAAAGTCTTTGAAAAAAGGTAATTAATTTAAATATTTCAAAATTGTTTTCCAGAAGGACTGTACCAATTGACTAACATCCTAAGAGTTTGCTATCTTTCCAAAAACTCTACATTTCCAAACTGTCCATATCCAAAGCAGCACTTTGATGATCTATGTTTACGATTATCTATATTTTGATTGATAGGGTTATATATGCCATCACTGATTTAATTGGCCTCCTGTATTACAATGATTTGGGCCATCTCTTTAAGTTGTTGCAGCATTTCAGAGTTCACCTTCTGTGATTTGAGCATACTATTGTATTTCCTGACTTGTCCAATTAAGTTTCTATTGTTTATTCACTCAATTTTCATTTCTATGGTCAATATTTTTTTAGTATTTCTTGAATCCTATTAACTATTATTCTTACCTCTTGTTTCAAATTTTTATACCAACATTTTGGATTTTAAAATATTATTAAGCATTTCTGTTCAATCGGTTTCCTCCATTTTTGTTTCATTGGTATATGTGTTTTATTCATTTTACCACTTTCATTTTCCTTTCCTTCTTAATTGTCTTTTAAGTTTTCCCATGTGAACACATCTTGATTTGCTTGATATTCTCCATATGTAGGCTAGTGATAACCATCCTGTAGCTATAGGTTGAGATAAAAATCTTAGTGAGACCCTAAAATGTACTCTTCACATGAGTGGAGGTGGGATGTCAATTTAGGATTTCAATGAGTCCCACTGTTCCATGTGAATCTTGCCTTTGGTTTCTTTGAATCACTGCATCATAAACCTTGTTCTTATTTTTTGTGTGTGTGTGTGTGTGTGTGTGTGTGTGTGTGTGTTTGTTTGTTTGTTTTAGAGAGAGAGAGAACATGAACCTGTGAATGGAGGGGTGGGTGGGGATGGGCAGAGGGAGAGGGAGAGACAGACAATCTTAAACAGGCTCCCTGCCAAGCACAGTGCCCAACCCAACCTGGAGACCCTGAGATCATGACCTGAGATGAAATCAAGAATTGAATACTTAACTGACTGAACCATCCAGGTGCTCCTTTGTTCTTATTTTTAAGTGCATCTATCCTTTTAATAATTCCCTATATCAAAGGGTTGGGATAAGAGTTTGGATGCCCGTGATATAGCCACTCTCAAGCTCTTGGTTCTTTCAACCTAGGAACAGTCCAGCATCTCCTTATTATTACCCTACCTATTGGCTCTATTGGCTTGCTGCCTTTTTGACATAAACAAATCTGGCAAGATTCTAGGATTACAGGATCTGGGCCAGTGGTGCATAATAATGAAGTCATTTTTATTTATACATTATGCTATTTTAGAGGGTTTGGATTAGCATGAATATCCCCAATGACTTGAAAGCATGAACTGTTTGTGAGTACAATCTGGGACAGATTTTCAGCTTTGACCTCATAATGAATGATTTTGCCATACCTTTAGTTCCAGGCTATCAGAGTCACAACATTAAAGACAGAAGGGGAACAATCCAGAGTTTTCTCCCCCAGAGATAAAACTAGTCCTCTCCAGTCATAAGTTTCCATTTCTTCCAATAATTGTTATTCTGATTCCCATTATTTAGATCTGAATTTCATTAGACTTCAAATACTTTTTTTCTTTTTTTCTTAATCCTAGGGTTTTGCTCAGCAATTAGAGCTACCAGCTAGTTCTTATTTGTTTTTTCTCTTATTCCAGTAAACATTTCAATTGAGTTAATGTAAAAATAACTCAAAAGTTCTACCTTTACCAGCCAATGCTAAAAGCTAAATCACAGTCTCAAAAATCTAAATCAACTATGACTGATGGACCATCACATTTGCCATAAATTTTATTTTCTTCCACTCAGACCTTGGAGTTATAACAGAATGTCAGGTCATGCTTAAATTTTCTCAGTGATAAATTTCTCACATTTTTCTTTTTTCTTGATTAAATGTGTAAGGCTGAATTTTTTATATTCATTCTTAGGTTCTCTTTTATTTCCCCTTCTTGATAATTATATTTTACTCAGCATGATGTTTTTAAAAAGTCAGCCAGAATGATTTTTATGGAATAAATTTGCTTTCTCTACTTTATGGAAGTTAAAAAAAGCTGCCCCATATCTGGGGCGCCTGGGTGGCTTAGTGGGTTAAAGTCTCTGCTTTGGGCTCAGATCATGATATCAGGGTCCTGGGATGGAGCCCCACATCAGGCTCTCTGCTCAATGGGGAGCCTGCTTCCTCCTCTCTCTCTGCCTGCCTCTCTGCCTACTTGTGATTTCCGTCTGTCAAATAAATAAATAAAATCTTTTAAAAAAATGCCCCATATCTATTATATAGTTTATTTGGGTAAGAAGTCTTTAATTTCCTTCAACATTATGTCTTATTTTTAATCTAATTTTGAGTTCCCTTTGGCTTCTAAGAATTGCTTATTTTTAAATAAATTTATATTCCTTTCAGTATTTTTTTTATAGTTTTTTAGGTTAAAGTTATACATGGGGAACTGACCCAGTTCATGGATTTCATTGAGCAAGGACAATGGAACATAAGTTATATATTTGAGTCATAGTCCTAAAGGAACATGAGCAACTAGAAAAACAGTTTGAATATGTTGACTAGAATAATGAAAAATTATGTTTCTACTTCAGTGAGTGAAACAACTAAAATTTGCAATGGCTACTATGTCGCTTAACATTAACATGTTAAAAAAAAAGGTCTTCTAGTTGACAGAACCTCCATCAGTGTGTTGCAGTTTCCAAAAATGCATGGAATTTTCACTCTTCACTCAATGTGTAGAATAAGGAGGATTATGGTACAGTTTTAGTTTGGTTCTTTCTTTGAAGTGTTGTCTGTCAAGGATAAAGTGTGAAAGAGAGTTAAGATCAAAAGATCTGTCCAAAAGCAGAAAACTCAAGGTAATGAGATTTAGCATAGGGAAGGAAAAAGCTATGTAAACATAATGCTTGTTTCCAAATACATTAAACATTATTTGTTAACAATAACTTTTATTTCCTCAGAGAAAATAATTAGCTATAATGTATTAACAATGAATTTGGAAATTAGGATCCTGGAAAAAAATTAATCAATCAGAAGTTCAATCATATAAAATAGGATAGCAAGGAATGACATGTTTAGAAATCAGGCACAGAAACCTTAAACATGGAATGGGTAATGGGTCTGTCGTACTACTTCTCAGTAGGAAGAAAAACAAACAAAATAGGTACGAATCTCATGGTCAGTCATATGTCATTGTTTTCAGGAAGCCAAAATTTGAAAGATTTAGATCAATTTGTATCATCACAAATCATGACATGTGGATCATGATTATAGGAAAATAGACATAAGATCAATATAAGTGATTTTTTTTTTCTTTTTCCTCCAAGGAAGCAGTCAGAAAACTTTATGGATTGTCTTAGGAATCTGTGAATTCTTCATGCCTGAATGGTGGAGGAGGAAAGGAGAACTAGAATTTCTTTAATACTCTGCTTCATGTCATTGTGTTAAGAATCTAGAGGGGACAGAGACTGCAATAGGAACTTCTGTGAATTCATTTCTTTGAGAAATAGAGGTAAGGGAAATAACAGGAACCTGACAACATGCATTGATTTTAAGACTGTTCCTAAAAATACATTGCAGAATTTCAGTATCTTTGTAGTTATAGTAATCTGATGACTCTACTACACTCATGGTTATTTTTCCAAATTACTTTGGGCTCCTGAGTGACACTTTTATTCCAATTGACTAACCTGCCATCATCCTTCATGATGTCAAGAGCTATAGGCAGCTTATTAAATCTGGCCTCACAAATCCTTGAACTAATTCACTAAAGCAATTTTCATTGCATTCCACTTTAACTTCATATTCCATTGCCATACCAATACATTACTGTAATCAGAAATATACAATCTCTGAAATCTTAAACTGCAACATTCTATGTGACTGAATATCAATTCTTTCTCATCTAAGCCCCTTAAATTATTTTCCTCACTATACTTACTCTTTTAATGCTTTTAGTGAACTACACCATATATAAAAAATATGTATAATGTAAAGGAACAATTTAAAGAGTAATAAAATGAAAATTCAAGCACACAAGAACAAGTGTGTATGTGTGCGAGTAACTCATATTTTATGCATGCATGTACAGTATTTTTTACATAAGTGTATTTTGTATATTTAATATACAGTAACATGTAATATATAAATAACACATATAAAATGTGTATATATATGCGTAGGTGATTATGTGTGTTTGTATATGTATGTTTACATATATATGTATATGTATAGGTACACACATATACACACACACACATATATACATGTATCTTCAATATTTTGAAGAAACCTCACACTCCTACCTAATCACATACTTTTCCCCAGTGGTAACTGCTAATTTACACAGTAATGTCTACATTCCAAGTACTATTGTAGACATAAAAGGGAAGAAAATAAATCAGTCGAAACACTGAAGAGAGGCATATGCCCCAGGCCCTGAACGGCCGCTGCTAATGTCTGCACAGGGGGAAGGTGGGGCACGGTGCTTGTAATTATTAAACATGATTAGTAATTAAAATTAATTAAAAAATTGAAGAAATACTTTGCCTTTGTTGATCTTACATTCAAACGTGTATACAGGGAAGCATACAACAATCACATAAAAACATTGTTTGCTAAACGTCAATAAATACTATGCAGACAATAAAGCAAACAGTGTCATAGAAATTAGGTACAGAATCTAGCATCATTTCTGAAATGTAGCAAACAATAAAGGGCAATTATTATGTTATGTCCAATAATGGGTCCGTGATTAAAGGAGCGAGACATACAAAGCGAAGGTCAAGCAAAGCTTTATTTCGGGCCAAGCATGAAGAATCAGGCCCACCTGCCAAACAGACCAGTCGGGGCAGCCCCTTACAGAGAGGACGACCCCTCCCTGCTTTTCAGACTAACTTGTATAGAGCAAAGGCCATGTGGTTGGGCCTGGCCATACACAGGTGGCCAATGACATTGTAACATACAGAGAAAGCTGCATAGTCATGCTAGGTGACCAACTGAATTACAATTTACCCTAGTAGACATTTGAACCAGCCTATCACCTTGGTCAGAATTGGCGCCCAAAAGGTGCCCAAAGGGCAGAGCCCATACTCCTTGGTAGCTAGGGAGACAGTGTGTATCCCCCACTGACTGAATACCTCCACCTGGCCTGACCCACTCTTGTACTTGGACTTTGTTACCTGGGACTGGTTTCTTGGACTTGTTTTTAATTAAGTTCCTCTGGGGGAAGGGGAGCAGGGACAGTTTAAGTGTTAAACAACAATGGAATGGAAGCCTCTGGTTAAATAGGTCCTTACAATTAAATTGATAGACAAATAGAGGATCAAATTTACATTAGTGATATGCAAGACTAAGGTTTTAAAATAGGCTCACATTTAAAAAAAATAAAATAGGCTCACAATAGGTTTTAAAATAGGCTCACATTTTAAAAAATAAAATAGGCTCATGAAACAATGAAAAGTTGTTCATTTTCAATTGTGTGTATGTACAAAAGAGAAAACATCTAAGCTTTTTTTACTTACTTTCTCTAGACTTCAATCCTGGGAAAAAAGCGAATCTACTCTTTAAATAGGTGTTATGTAAATTCTGAAATGGATTATTAAAGTAGTAGGATAATAATTTTTGTTTAGAATTCATACTTTCTTTAGTTACAGTCAAACACCTTTGAGACTTTAGGGGTTTTAGATGAAGATATTTACCACAAGTCAACACCATGGGGGGGGGGGAGCGGAGAGGGAGGTAAAGAATTAAAAAAAAAAAACAGAGAAAAGAAAAAGAGGATAACTGCCTAGCTTTGATTTGTGAGCGGAAATTGCTCTGACCACTCAGTGACACAGTATGCAATTGCTGAAACATTAACGATAAGAAAGGCAGCTGAGAAAACTACTAGAGTGGACAGTCACAAAATGCTTTTCCAGTCCATTAGACCACAGCATATTCAGCTAGATTTTAACAGATGTTCTGAGATTCCTATAAAATATTAAAATGCTCTTTAATCCAATCATAGCATTTCAACTGAAGAAACAGCCTGATTTATTGCACCTTTTTAAGCTAATACCAAAGATCCATTGAAGAAGTAGTGAAAGCACAAGGAAGCCCAGGGCAGCTCAGCTTCTTTGGCTCCAGGCCAGTGCCTCTAGCTTGCCACTTGGTGTAATTGCCATGCAAATGCCTGGAAGCCAGGCACTCACTGCATCTGAATTAATACAGAGAAGGGGGTGGGATGGTGGGGTGGGGGAGGAGACAACAAAATCCCAAAACACAAGCAGAATCACTGTGTGGAAAAAAAACCCTTGGCATATTCAATAGCATTTTGAGTCTATAAATAAGAATCTAAATTGATTCATTCAACAGCACCAAAGAAAAACTGGCATATCAAATCTACCTGCAGGGTTCTGTGTGGTGATGCTGACTTGAAAAATTTTTGAAAGTATAAAAGAAATCTTTACTTCTCCTTTATTCAAATAGTTTACCTTACAGACTTTTAAAAAAGTTAAAAGTGTTAAAAAGTATATTGGTGAGATGGATTTCAAAATACAAGAACCATACAAATGGAAATATATCAGGTATTCCAAAGGAAGCTTGATTACTATATTCCAGTTAAATACTATACTATTCATGTTTGTTTTTGTTAAATCCAATTAACCAGGTTTAACTCTACATCCCAAAACAAAATATTTAATTATTCATGTTTTTAAAATTTCCGAGGATATGTCTTAAACTTTATGATCTGTGAACAAAATAAAACTCCTATAAATTTGCAAATCTTGTATCTTCAATTTTTGACTAAATACTCAATATTATAAAATTAAAATGTTGGAAAATCTCTATTAAGAGCATTTGCTGTGAAAGAGAATATGTATTCTCAAAAAATGATGCTGAATATCAAGTTCTAGACTTCATTTTTGACATACAGATCTTCATTCTTTCCTTTGTGTTATTTGTACACAGACAATGGGTTAGATATTAATGCTGTACACCAAAATTTCTGGGTCAATGCTTCATTGAAGCATATGACTATGTTTCTCTTTCTCCCTAAATTTAGGAATGGCTCTGTGACTTGTTTTGGCAATAGTATAGTAGTTTAAGTGATGGGAGATAACTCTGGGCAGAAAGCATCAAAAGCCAACTCTCTATTTATGTTGTTCCCTCCTCCTGCCTTAGTGATCCTGTAAACATAGTCAAGATGAAAATGGGAATTCTCTTGGAATATAAATAGTAGTAGTGTGTGTCATTTGCTATTGACTACAAAAAAGAAGACATATTAATTTCAGGTTTGTTAAAAGGAATGAAAAGGAATAGAAGGCACAAAACTTTGATAATTTCATGTACCCAATATCTAAAATATAAAATGAAGAAAGCTCTGGCCCACAAAAACATTTAAAACTCATTATTACACCAATTATGAAATCAACTATATGCACATCACACTTGTTCAAATTTCTGTACAGAATAAGAGGTTTCACATCAAGGGGCTAATAGTGTGGTATATAGTAAACACTTTCTTTCAATTGGACAAAAATACTTTGGGGAAAAGAGACTATTCATTTATCTCATTTTTGCATTGTCGTCTCAAGCTACCTGAGGCTAAACCAAAAGGAAGGTATAGGGAAAGTAAAAATGTATATAAATATAAGAAATAGATTATGAAAATGATCTTGAGTGTGATTAGTATCTTGGAGTGCTATCTATAATAAAAAATAAACACAAAACCAATTAAGTTTTAAGGAGAGTTATATTGACTAGTCTGTATTAATCAAAAGGCTAATAATTTTGAGATTTGAAGCTACCTAAGGCCCCTCATAATCTACTGCCTGAAAATGAGATAAATATGTTTGTCCTCTATCAAGATATTAAGGCCAAAAACTAATGTAATGAAGGATATCACAGTGATTCTGGAGAATAACTGACATATAAACTTCTTCCAGAAAGCAAAACTAAGGTCTCAAGTATCCTTCTTCCCTCATAAAGACAAAAAATATCAATCAAAGATTCTGGACTCTGAGTTCAGTTTCATAACTGAATAGGAAATTGTCTTACTTGAGAACTTTGTGGGTAAGTAGTTTACCTAGAAAGCAGATTAAACTAAATTCTGCAGTCCAGAAGGAAAGGCTATGCTAGTCATTCAAGTTATGCCAATAGTCTGGTCCTCTATTTTTTGCATACATGATAGGAATGTACTTTTTTTTAAGGCTCTTAATTAAAAGAGGTCTGTACTTGACTATTTTTAGTCAAAGAATTGTGAGTACTTGTGATATGTGTCATATCTGCACAGAAGGTCTTAGAGGAGCTCTGAGCATCCTTCCAACTACAGTATCATTGGAAGCACATATTAAAATGGAGTGTCTATCAGTCTAGATCTTGGACAGACTACTATAAACAGAGGCCCCTGCCAATTTGCATGACAGTAGGATGAATAAAATTATGGCCTTCGTTATGTTACATTATTGCAATTTTGGAATTGCTTTATTTAATCCTAGCAAATTTATAAAACTAACTTTTAGCCTGTGATACAGAACAAATACTCTTTAGTTTTCTATTTAAAAATAAAATAATGACAAAACTAAAGATTTGGGTTCTACACAAACCACTATTGTGTATAGTGCTAATGACTAAAACACAAGCACAAAATATATTGGGTAGATTAAGTTGACCATTTAGTTCAACTCATTAATTCATGTAACAAATTGCAATAGGTTTTCTTTCTTATTTTTACTACAGTTCAGGACAAAAGAGTACATAATACAGTTAACAAGTAATAGAAATATATCATGATGAATGTATGCAAGTGCTATTGTGAGTAGGAAGGGCTCTGTTTCTAAAAACATAACAAAGTAGCTAATCTGAAATTGCTCTTGCTAGAACACCAAAAATCTAAGGATAAAATAATTAAGTATAGTCTTAAGTATATAGGTTAGTTTGGAAGAAAATAAGTGCAAGCTTCGAATGCATAATTTTATGATGTGGCACCTAGGGGAGTGTGCCTGTCTTATTAACAAAAAAGCTTTAAATAAAAAAAAAAAAAAAGCTTGTGTTGAATACCTAGATGTGTATGTGTGCAGGGGTGGGGATGCAAGGCAGAAGATAAAGCTTTGGGACAGTCTATGATAAGGATATTTGTAACAAGGATGGGAATTATAATAAATAATTTAAGGAATATACACCTCAATTAAAGAATGGTCTACGGAAAGGAAACTTGCCTGCCTGCCTTGATTCCGTGGCAGAAAAAAAGAAATCATGTCTTTGAGCAGACATGTCCATTCAGAATCCTGTAACTGAGAAATTAACATACAAAGACACTGTAAGGTAGTGATACAGTTGATATATCTGGTAGAAGCTGTCACAAATCCTCTTAAGTAAAATGTTAAGCATCTCATGATATAAGAATCCATCTGTTAGCATGATAAATACATACATAGGTGATGGATATTAAAGAGGGCACTGTGATGAGCACCAGCTGTTGTATCTAAACGATGAATCACTATATTCTTCACCTGAAATAGTATCACACTGTATGTTAACTAACTGGAATTTAAACAAAAACTTGGAAAAAATAAATACACACACGTAAAATTAAATAAAATGAAAGGATTTAGACATCCAAGAAATAAAATATGTATTTTTAAAATATTTAAATTAATTTAAAAAATAGAATATAAACAAAAAAAGACCTCTGTAAAAAAAATAGATAACGTAGATTTGAAAAAAACAACCAAGTTGAAATTAAATATGCAATGGTGGACTAATCAGTAAATCAGGTATAATCCAATAGAAAATTGGTCAAATAATGCAGAAACATCACAGAAACATTAAGGAATGTATAAAGAAAGGTTATGACACATGTAGGATCAAAAAAGTTCCATCAAGAGAATGAATAAAATAGTCCTTAAACTGAAATGTTAAGGATATTCTAGATAAAATGAAAACATAAATTTTTAGATTCAGGAAGCACAGTAAGTTTTAACCATGATAAAAATAAACCAGTACCCAGATATTATCGCTATTAAATTACAGAAGCACAAAAGGAATGAAAGATTGAAAAGATATTAAAATAAAAATAAAATAATAATAATAATAACACATATTATTTTCAAAGAATGACAGCATGGCTGACAAGTTTCTTGAACAAGAAAGATAAGAAACTAAAATACGATGAAAACTCTTTTCAAATTCCCGGAAGAAAATCACTGCTATTTCACACTTCTATATAAAAATCAACTCTAATTAAGAAGAAATGTTATATAACAACATTAATACCAAAATAAGAAATTTAGCACTGGCAGAATCGAATTTAAAAGCTAGCAAAAAGTGTGCATAAAGAACAAGGAAAGACAGCATATATAACTACTAAGTAATAAATGCTTCCTTTCGAAGTAACAGTTAAAAGGTGTATGAATAAAGGATCATGTTAGCCAAGGATCTATTCCTCCAAAATGAGGAATAGAGTAGGTATGAAAAGAATCGTATTTCAGATATATGAAAGGTTATCCTGAGGTTGAAGAATGGGATTATAGGGCAGACCTAGGGAATATATGTACATTCAGTATCAAAAGCAACATAACAGCCATATTACCATGTCTTACATGTTATTCCCAGGAAGTTATACCATTATTAACCAGGCAATGGGGAAGTAGGAAAAGGTCTTACAGAGAATGCTAACATTCAGGTTGTGTTACCAAAATACAATATTATGGTAGACACTATAGCAATTTTATGGACAGATTGTAAGGGGAAGCAAACACATAAGTAAAGGAAACTTTTGAAAAAATCCTAAACAAGTAGAATGGAAGTGGGAATGAAAATTCCATGAAGTTGGAAAAGTAGATTTTTGTGAATCAACTTGTAAAAAGAAAAAAAAGAGGAGGAAAATTGTAATGCTATTTATTCATTCATTTAACCCGAGTATCTGGGAGGATATTAATCAAATTTATTGTGGTAGGAATTAACCCAAAGGAAAGAAATGTGGGTTGATTGAACAGGAATGGGGAAAATGTTTTACTATTTTTAAGGGTGAGTATATAAAAAAGAATGATATAGTGCTTTTGTTTTCAGGGAAAAATGATAAAATATGAAATTTATATACCATATAGCATAAAAGGCTAATTACTTTATGCAAAAAGTACAATGAGAGCAAGAGTGAATAACAATAGTTTAATGAAGTGACGCCTCATTAGGTTTATGTTCTTATGAAAAACATTGGGAGCTCAAAGTTTCCTTGCCTGCCATACATGCAGACAATCTCGGCAAAATCTAAACACAGTAATGACATTCTCATGTTTTTATTTTTTATTTTAACATTTTAATTATGGCATGATATAAGGTAGAATAATATTTCATACTTGAAGGAAACAAATAATTTAAAAAACGATTTTCTTCTATATAGATGACCTATGACAAAAATAGTTTTACAAATTTTTATTTAGTATTATTTCAAATAATTCAATCACACATAATCCACCAGGGGAAAACAACTTAATGTTCTTTGGTGACTGTTATACATCTTGGTTACTTAGACTTCTTTGCAAAGTTCAGAGGTTCTAATTCTGTGTTCTAGGCATTGACAGCAGAAATGAAACTCATTAAGTCCCTCATCTTTCTAAAATGCAATCTCTATTTTATATGCATTGAGGGACACTCAAATGTTTATCTTGTAATGGAGGTGTCTGGACCTGTTGGATTTAACTTGGCTGAGCTCACTCTTACTGAGCTATACTGACTGCTAAGGAAAATATTCTGTGTGGGTATGGGTCATATCCAAAATGAAAAAGCTGGGAGAAAATGTGTAGGGAAACTGACACATATGGGCTATATGTCAGCTCTAAGAGGAGAGGCTAGTGTGGTTTCCCTCCTCCAGCTCTGTTAATGTTGCCTGATATCAACTTAGGTTTCCTTCTTAAGAATGCATCATGGCTGAGGTTCCTGGGTGGCTCCGTAGGTTAAGCATCTGCCTTTGGCTCGGGTCATGATTTCAGGGTCTTGGAACCTGGCTCTGCCTACTCTGGCTCCCTGCTCAGTGTGGAGTATGATCCTCCCTCTCCCTCTGCCCTCTTTCCTCTACCCCCAGCTCTTCTCCACTCTCTCGCTTTCAAATAAATAAATAAAATCTTTAAAAAAGGAAGAAAAAAAAAAAGAATGCAGCATGGCCAAATGGAAGCTACCTTACACAGACCTCCTCTAATACCTGAGTGACAAGGGGATACCAAAGGGGAGTCCCTTGCTTCAAGGTGGGAAACTGTTACAATTTGTGCTCCAGAATTTGTTTGTAGGCTTCTTTTTCTTCTTTCTTTCTTTCTTTCTTTCTTTCTTTTTCTTTCTTTCTTTCTTTCTTTCTTTTTAAAGATTTATTTATTTATTTGACAGAGAGAGAGAGAGAGAGAGATCACAAGTAGACAGAGAGGCAGGCAGAGAGAGACAGGGGGATGCAGGCTCCCTGCTGAGCAGAGATCCTGACATGGGGCTCGATCCCAGGACCCTGAGATCATGACCTGAGCTGAAGGCAGAGGCTTAACCCACTGAGCCACCCAGGGGCCTCTCTTTTTCTTTTTTTAAGATTTCATTTGTTTATTTGACAGAGAGAGAGAAAGACAGCAAGAGAGGGAATACAAGCAGGGGGAGTGGGAGAGAGAGAAGTAGGCCTCCTGCTGAGCATGGAGCCTGCCTCAGACTCTATCCCAGGACCTGGGATCATGACCTGAACCAAAGGCAGACACTTAAGGACTGAGCCACACAGACACCCCTGTCTGTAGGTTTCTATACGTGAGAATACATTCTTGCTCAGCTTTCTTCTATCCTTCCCTGCTTTCTCAATTCCCCTTCCCAAATAATATTTGAACTAGAATCCCCACCTTAAGATCTAGAAAATAAGAAAATAAAATAAGCGACTTAAGTGAGATTTTCTCCCCCCTATCCCACCTTAAAGTGAGCAGCTTCATTCAATATTATAAAATTTAATTAAAGTCCCTCTAGTCAAAGAGGCCAGAGACTTCTGGGTTAAAGCTCTTTGGGTTTTCTCACTCATCCTCTTACATATGAAATTCTCCAGATTTCTGTCATTTCCTTTAGGGTTGAATAGAGAGTGGTGTACATGCTTCAGAGCTCTGGAAATTGCTGAATATCTCTGAGAGAGGAAATATTTCAGGAAGGTAACAACTATATGCCAACTCAACTAACCCCAAATTTATATACACAATCATTCATCTGAAGCTAAGGAAGTCTTTTGGTATAGCTAGTGGTTTGAAGATTGAGTGTGACCATCACATTTTTTTGTTGAACGAAACATCTCTTGAATTAATTTTTTGACTGAATAGAATCTATTATGTATTAGAAACCTCAGTGCTAATCAATAGTGTAAAAAAAGCATTTGACAAAATCCAACATGTATTCATGACAAAAACTCTCACTAAACTCTCTCCTCAACTTGATAAATAGTATCTGCAAAAAACCTTCTGTTAACATCAAATGTAGTGGTAAGAACTTTGAAGCCTTCCCACTAAAAGCAGGAACAAGGCAAGGCATGTCCTCTTTTACCATTGTTTTTCATCATACCAGAAGTCCAAGCTAATGTATTAAGAAATGAAAGGAAGAATTGGGAAAGAAGAAATACAATGGCATTTTTTTCTAGATAACAGGATACTTTAGGTGGAAAATCCAAAAGGATATACAAAAAACAAAAACAACAACAACAACAAAAAAACCTCCAGGAACTAATTGATCATAACAAGGTTGCAGGACACAAGGTTAATATAAAAAGTTAATTGCTTTCCTACATATCAGCAGTAAACAGGTGGAGTTTGAAATTAAAAACCTATTACCATTTACATTAGCAGTCCAAAAAAAAACAAAGTACTCAGGTATAAATTTAACAAAATATGGCCAGAATCAATATAAGTAAAACTATAGAACTTCAATAAAAGAAATCAAAGAACTATATAAATGGAGAGATATTCCACATTCATGTATGGAAAGATTTAATATTATCAATATGTCAGTCCTTCCCAACTTGATCTATAAATTCAATAAAATTCCAATCAAAATCTCAGCAAGTGGGGTGCCTGGGTGGCTCAGTGGGTTAAAGCCTCTGCCTTTGGCTCAGGTCATGATCCCAGGGTCCTGGCATCCAGCAGGGAGCCCGTTTCCTCCTTTCTCTCTGCCTGCCTCTCTGCCTACTTGTGATCTCCATCTGTCCAATAAGTAAATAAAACCTTTAAAAAAAAATCTCAGCAAGTTATTTTGAAGATATAAAAAAAAACTCTAAAGTTTACACAGAGAGGCAAAAGACCCAGACTATCCATCACAATATAGAAGAACAAAGCTGGAGGACTGACAATCCCCAACCTCAGGACATACTATAAAGACACAGTGATTAAGACTGTGTGGTACTGGCAAAAAATAGACAAATAGACCAATAGAACATAACAGAGAGACCAGAAATAGATCCACATAAATAGGGTCAACTGATCTTTGACAAAAGAACATACAGTGGAGTAAAGATAGCCTTTTCAACAAATATCACTGAAACAATTAGACATCTACATGAAAGAAAGAAAGAAACTAGACACACTCTTTACACTCTTCACAAAATTTAACTCCAAATGCATCACAGACCTAAATGAAAAACATAAAACTATAAAAGTCCTAGAAGATAACAAGGAGAAAACCTAGATGACATTGGGTATACAACATTAAAGACATGATCCATGTCCTTATTAAAATTAAAACCTCTGGTCTGCAAAAAAAATGTCAAGAGAATTAGAAGACAAACTACAGACAGGAGAAAAATATTTGTAGGAGACAAATATGTTAAAGGACTATTCCAAATATACAGTGAACTCATAAAACACAACAAAAAGAAAACAACCTGATTAAAAAAATAGGCCAAAGACCTTAACAGACACTCACCAAAGCAGATATACAGATGAAAAATAAATATATGAAAAGATACTCCACATGATATGCTGTTAGAAAAATATAAATTAAAATAGCCATGAAATACTACTACATGCCTATTAGAATGGCCAAAATCCAAAACAGTGATGTATCACATGCTGGCAAGGATGTAGAGCAACAAGAACTCTTGTTCATTGCTACTGGGAATGCATAATGGTACAGCCACTTTGGAAAACAATTTGGAGGTTTCTTACAAAACTAAAAACACTCTTACTATAAGATCCATCTATTGATATCCTGATATTTACCCAAAGGAGTTAAAAACTTATGCTCACACAAAAACATCAAGATGTCCTTCAGTAGGTGAGTAGATAAACTGTGGTACATCCAGACAATGGAATGTTACCCAGAACTGAAAAGAAATGAACTATCAAGCCATGAAATGATATGGAGAAAACTTAAATGTGCTTCACTAAGTGGGAGAAGCCAATGTGAAAAGGCTATATATTGTATGATTCCAACTATGTGACATTACAGAGACAATAACAAGATCAGTGATTGTTGGGGATTGGGTGGGGATAAGAGGTGAATAGCTAGGGTGCAGAAAAATTTTATGGCAATGAAATACCCTGTCTGATCTTTAATGAAGAAGCATGAAAAAAAATCTCCATATCCATACCCATAGCCTGTATAAAATTAAGAGTTGATTTGAAGTGGTAAAGATGTGTTAACATAGACTTGTTAGTTATAACAAACTTAGCACTCTGGTAGGGGATGTTGATAACAGAGAATACGATGCATGTGACGGCAGGGGATATATAGGAAATCTCTATAACTTCCTCTTAATTTTGCTATGAACCTAAAACTACTCTAAAAAATAATTCTATTAAAACAATTAGGAAGAGAAAATATACAAAGAATATGCTAAATCATCTTGGATTATTGTAGAATTCAGATTTTGGGGGAAACAAAAGAATACATACAAATATTTAAAATGATCATTGTAGTAACACAACATCAAAAAGAAAGTGGTTATCACAGAAAACAAATCTATATCAAATGCATCTAATATAACGAATGACCTGTAGAGTGAAAATGGTCATTAGACTGACATAGTGGAGATGACTGGACTTCTTTCTACTATTTGGTAGGGTCAAGGATCTGACTGGCCTGGACTCAAGAGATTTCAATAGGACAAAAAGGAAGAAAATGTGAGTAGAATACTCTTTTTTGATGATTTACTACAACACGAAAGCACAGAAAACTGGAGGGAGACATTGAGTTGAGAGTGTTGTTTGTTCATTAGCTTTGTGTGAAATATTACGGTGTTTCCTAATGTTGATGTGAATTGCTATTCAGAAAAAAGAGAAACTTGCAAATAGTAATTTCTTGTATAGGTGCACCAGTAGGATTCAAATGCACATATGAAGACTCTGGCCTTGATGGAAACATTTATAAGTCATCCAGTATAATAGAGGAAAAGATAGAATAAGGAAGTGTGATAAATTTGGCATGGGGTAGATGTGGGAAATTTCTTGATTGCCTGAATTAGCTCACTTGTATAAGAAACAGAATTGTCAACTGATTCAGGACTGAGAAGAAGACTTGAGGAATTAGTTTCACAGAAAAGGAAGAAAAAGCAATTGATAGGTTAAGTACAGGAGTTCCCACTTGAGAGTTATGTTGATTAATGAAAGGTGGGTGTATGCACGGCGTGTATGTGTGTGTGTGTGTGTGTGCGTGTGTGTGTATCCCCAGCTATATTTACATGCTGCATTGCAAGACAGGATGTTTAATTCAAGTGTGGCTGTAGTCCACAAACCCCCAGTTTCAAGAGTTTAATCGAGGGAGGGAGAGCAAACTTGTATGTGCAAGGGGATAATTACAGATGTTGGCAATTTGTTCTAAGACCTACAAGCAGAGAGGTTGATGAAAAATGAAAAGGTCAGTAGATTGTAGGTTGTAAAAAAGTCTAATAAGATTTAGAATCAAGATATTTGAATGATTATCTTTAAATGATTATCTTTATAGATAGAATGTGGTAGTTAGGGGGATAACAAATTGAGATTCAGGAGGTGGCTCTATTATTGCTATTTAAAAATTCAGTTGTAGCAATTAGAATGCCTGAGGTAAGGTGGAAGAAAAGTTTCATTAGAAGGAAGAAGGTCAAGAAAGTATGGAGAATAGATGATATATTTATATTGAATGATCATAAATGATGAAATATACAATTGGTGAAATACAATAAAATTGGGGCGCCTAGGTGGCTCAGTGGGTTAAGCCTCTGCCTTCGGCTCAGGTCATGATCTCAGGGTCCTGGGATAGAGCCCCACATCGGGCTCTCTGCTCAGTGGGAAGCCTGTTTCCCCCACTCTCTCTGCCTGTCTCTGCCTACTTGTGATCTCTGTCAAATAAATAAATAAAATCTTAAAAATAAATACAACTAAATGCGCTTAAATCTTTACTGAATGAGGAGAAATACAGAAGGGAGTAGACGACTGCAAACAGAGAGCAACCAAGTTATATTATGAGAAGGCATAAAGACCAAAGTGCTGATCACCGTGAATGTCTAGATGTTAAGGAATTTGGGAAGGTTGAGTTGTTTGTAGAAGCTGAGATAACCTAGAATGTAGGACACGATGAATCCAGCTCTCTTGTTAAATTGGAGTTAGTCATGGTGGTCATGTTCTTGTGGGTAACATTCTTTTTTATAGTCTCCTGTATGGGAGTGACTCTTAAGAAGAACATTTAAGTGGAAGTAATCCATGTTAGAAGTCTCTGCAGGAACATTAGGAGCTCTGTGCTATCTTACTATATGAAGGAAGGCAAAAAATGAAGAGCCTTATAGTTAATGCTAGAACCTGGATGAAAGCAGGGACAACTCATGCTACCCCACCAATTATTTAACAGAGCAAAACTTAATGACAAATCTTTCTTATGCTAGTATTATATATGACATGATGTTGACCAGCATGTTATATTTATTAATATTTTTGAATATTATAATAACCTTGAATACTCACTGATGTATTATTTCAGGGATATCCTGATGTTATGGATGTGTCCTCATTCAGAGGAATGAAATAACTAAAAATGCAAAATAAAAAATTTCAAAATTACTGAACATTTATAAATGAAGAATTGAGTTTATCAAATACCTTTCTTGTTTAGTATTTTTTTGGCACTAAGTTTTACTTTTTACTTTCCTCAATCACCTGGACAATTTTTAAAGCAAGAATATGCTCATTTTATTTCTTTGCAGAGATCCAAAATCATTATGACTATTATTACTTTAGTGTAAATAAATCGAAGAAGTATTTTGTTTATCAAGCAAAAATTCAGACCTTTTAAAAAGGTGGTTGAAAAATTTCAATATTTAGTAAAAGAAATATATGTGGAAGGATAGGAAATGGAAAAGCAATAGAAGTTTGACCAAATTTACATTTTATCTGAAAGTCACTCAAATGCCTTGTTGTAAAAATAATTGAGTTGGAAATACTGCAACAAACTGTTCTTGGTAGAATAAAAACAGTTACTACTTTGGCCATGCTAGGGATGTGACAGTTTCCTTTATTTTCAAATATTATAGCTTTTCCATTCCCAGTTCCTTTTGGATATAAGAGTAGGGAACCGTGAAAATTTTGTAGAATATGAAATATAACAAAACAGAACTTTGAGGATGTAATTCTAAATAAAGTTTCAATATAAGTGAAATAGCCTTAAAAACATCCTTTATTACATTAGCATCAAAGCTTTTGCTAATTTTGTAAATAACTTACTATAAAACAGGAGGATTTTGACATGGCTGGCAAAAGACAGTGCAACAAGTGTCAAGTAAGTGCGAAATAATATATTGTAAGAAAAATGACTAGAATCATGTTTTCCTCACTCAAAATATTTTTGATTCTATATCTTTTCATAAGCATTGCAATATTGGGCTTCAGGAACCAAAGCATTCTCATTTTTTCTTAATTTAACTTAGAAGTTTCACTTCAGCTATTTTGAATATAGGAAATTTACTGGTCAAGAAGATAAGTGTATTTCCAAACAGCAATTTTTAAACTTTTTAAAATATTGCTTTATAAAAATTGTGCATGATGATATTACTTTATTAGAATAAAAATTTATTCCAGAAACTGAAAAATAAAATGTTTGGTTACTGTGTGGATTAGTGTTGTAAAATATAGGAGTAATCTAGTTGTTTTAAAAAATCATTTGAACAACAAAAAAATCATTTGAATGGCTGGCCTCATATTTTTAAAAATCCACGTCCTGAGGAGTTCCAGGAACTCAAGAAACCATTAACAAACACATATGCGCACACACACATACTTCTTGGGTAGGTTTTTATATTGCATAGCACAGATTACTATTGTATTTGTTTATTATTAGGTAGGTTTTATTAGTACAAAACATACCAAATTATAACTTGCAAGACTTGGGTCCTGTTTCTTGCTCTTGCAAGTTTAATTCTATTACCTTGAACTGGTCATGACCCTCTGAATAACCTTTCCTATAGCACAGATAATAACAATGCCCTCATCACATGCATACTGTGATAACTTAAGGAGTCTGGGAATCACCTACAGTATAAAAATAGAAGAAGAGAATATTTTAATAATTATGAAAGACAATAGAAGTTTCAAAAATAGGGTTTTACCGCTTCCTGAATTGCCAGAATCCCTCTAAAAGGCTTTTATGAAATGCCAGGACTTTAAGCTTTTAAGGTTTATGTAAGCCTTGTGGTAAGCACAAAGCAAAAACCTATAATAGATACACACAGGGTCTATATGTAGTTGTCCCGGCTTCCCATCCTAACGTAAACATAAGCTTTCACAATGTCGGGAATCCTTAATATCCTGCAAATGGAGGAGGATGTCCTCAAATTCCTTGCAGCAGACACCCACTTCAGTAGCACCAACCTTGACTTCCAAACAGAACAATAATCTACAAAAGTAAACGTAACGGCATCTATACCATAAATCTGAAGAGAACCTGAGAGAAGCTCCCGCTGGTAACTCCTGCCATCGATGGCATCGTAAATCCGGCTGACGTCAGCGTTGTATTCTCCAGAGATACTAGGCAGCGAGGTGAGCTGGAGTTTGTTGCTACCACTGGAGCTACTACTATCACTGGCTGCTTCACTTGTGGAAATTTTACTAACTGGATCCAGACTGCGACTTCTGGTGGTTACTTAAGGGCTAACCACTGTCTCCGCAAAGAGCATCTTATATTAACCTGCCTATCATTGTTCTGTATAACATTGACTCCCTTCTGCATTATTTGAAGGGACGCCCCTAGTGCAACAAGGGAGCTCCCTCAGCGGGTCCTTTAGGGGGAAGCCGCGTGGAAAGTTGTGCACATGCGCATCACTGTCTCCCATGAGCACCCAGGGGAGGTCACGCCTGATATTTCTTTCCACAGAAATCCCGAGGAGATTGAAAGGGAAAAGCGGGACCCCGCTAAAATGGCTGTGTCGAAGGAGGAATTTCAGGGTCAATGGAATTTTCCAATGCCTGACTTTGCTGCTACTGAAACCGAAGTCACAGACGGGTCTGAAGGTGCACAGGGACGCTCTGTGCCTCTCCCTGGTTCCCTGCGGGGACTGGAGCAAGCCGCTCGCTGCTCTGGCCAGGGAATGGGTAAGAACCACCACTGAGTGTGGTTAAGCTATTTCTTCCACAGATTTTCTTTTTAAGATAGATAGATTGATTGATTGATTTAGAGAGTGCCTATGTGTGAATGTGGGAGGGGCAGAGGGAGAGCGAGGATCTCAAGCAGATTCCCTCACTCAGTGGGTGCAGAGCGGGGGTGCTCAAGCCTAGGACCCTGAGATCAGGACCTGAGCCAGAATCAAGAGTCGAACCCTTCACCAACTGAGTCCCCCAGGCACCCTCGTCCACATATTTTTAAACAGAAGATCGAAATAAGATTGATAGAAAATAAGTAGTTTTTAAAAAACCAGGACTGTTTTCTTTGTTCCGTCCCCCGAGTGCTGTGAGGAAATGCCAGCCGTGTTGGCTTTCAAAGTGTGGTGTTTTGGGGGTCCATCCTTCAAATGAGAGTCCTGAAAGTTGGGGCACTAGATGTGCAGTTCAAATCCTTGTTCCCCAGGTGGAAGCTTGCAACTGGGACTTCCCTACCAATTTTATGACACAGTGTCTTGGTGGGGTTTATGGTAAACCTTTGCTACCTGTTGCCACATGGGTATTTTCTCACTTGCCTGATCTATTTCCTGGATTTCTCTGAGGGAATTGCTCCCTATGGAGCTATGTATTCAGTTTGTTCTTGGGAGAAGGGGGGTTCAGGAGCCTTAGATGTCACCCTCTTGGTTCCTCCTTCTTAATCTTTTTTAAAAAATGGATAATTGATTAACCCTGGATTTTTTCTCCAAGATTTCACTTTATTTTATTTTTTAAAAGATTTTAGTTTTAAGCAATCTCTATACCCAACATGGGGCTTCAACTTACAACCCCAAGGTCAAGAGTTACATGTTCTACTGACTGAGCTAGCCAGGTGTCATCCCAAGATTTTAGATGTTGTCATATTTGTTAAAATCTTATTCTGGCTAATGAAAAGATTTAGATCTGGCTAATGACAGATTTAATCCTTGGGTTCCCTTAGATTTCTTAGAATAAAATCTGCTTGGAAAAATAATATTAAGTCTGAAGTTTGCAGGAATAATAAACATTTTGTTCAGGGTGTGAACTTCTGTCGTCCTAGGACTATGATTACTTTTTGGTGTTACATTCTGTCCTTGTTGATTAAAAGATTCCCCAAAAGTTCATAACTTCTTTGCTTAGCAATCTCTTAACTATAAATCAAATTATTTTAGACCATTTTGCTTTTTCATGATTTCCAAGGACAAAAGATCAAAGATGAGCGCTAAGTAAGCATTTGATGCATAAAGGTAGTTAACTTCTTAGCTATAAACTAGAAACATATCACTAATAAACTAATCAGCTAAGTAGCAAGTTATCTGCAAATGAGGTTGTTTGAAATCAAATACCTAACTGATTCCTAGAAGTTAAAGTTTGCACATTTTTTTCTTTACTTCTCACAGTTTTTAAAAAACTATGTCAGTCTAAAAGATTTTATTAGAAATTGCTGTTTTAAGTTTCTACATGAGGCCATGGTGATGAAAAAGTAAGAAAAACTGCAATTTGAAATGTTCTCCAAATAACCTTATATATCCATTTATGAGAAAATCCAAGCATGCATCAAATTTTTTATTATCCTGAAAAGGGAAACAGAACTAGAAATCCTTGAGGAATTAAGTAGACTTCCAAGGCCTGCCAAGAACACCAAAATGTTGAAAAAAAAAATAGTGAGGGCTAGGATTGTGTACTGGAAATCAAAACAAAATATACACATATGGATTTTAGAGTAAGGAAAACTTAAATATCTACTTCGATATTATGTAACTATATACTCATCTTCATTTTTTTGAAACTTTATTATTAGTGAATTGAGTAAAGTGGAAAACAAATTAATTATTGTTTTAGTTTATATTAAATTTTGTTGTTCTTTTACATTATTGAAGCAATCTTCATCCTACAGGATAATTCATTTGTAAAACTCTGCTGTTGAAGAAATCTTTACTGAGATAAATAATGCTATTTGACCAATCCTATTAATTTTTAAAGACTACTAAAGAAAAGCATATGGTAAGAATTTGTGTGTGTGTGTGTGTGTGTGTGTGTGTGTTGTTGTTCACTAGTATTTCATTTAACTGCAAGTTTTGGAACTTCACATCATCCATTTAGTATGTAAATGGATTGGATTATAACATATATCATTCATGTTCAAAACAATTACCTGTGTATTGGCACCTGGCTAGGTATCATGTTCATTTTGCAGAGGAGAACACTATGGCTCTGAGAGTTCAAGCTTAATATCGTGCTTTTTATAAAGTCAAAATATCACCAAAACATAACTCAAGGAACATTGGACTCAACTCTAAAAGAGAACATACAGCTCTTCACACACCATTACCTATTCACACAGCAGACCTGATTAAAAAAAAAAATGACATGCTGCAAATCACCTTCAGTTAAGTATGACATTCATATGTGACTTAACTACTTCAGATGTAAAGAAATTTGAGTAAGAATATAGTTCTTTTTCTTATAAAGCATTTCAAAACCTGCATTGTTCACAGTGGTTGGGTTTAAATTTGATGTGGACTCTTGACTTTTGTTCACTGAAGCATTTCCTATTAGCATTCTAATTACATCAAACACGCATACTGGATTTGTTATTTTGTACTTACTATTTCCATATAGACTTTATTGAAAGTTAGGCTCTAACTTACATTATCTCAAAGTTGCATTATTTTTTTAGGTTGTAACCTTAGTGGATATATGTGTGCCTCTTGTCTTTCAAACCTGAAATTAATTTCCTGAAATGTGCGTTTTAACTATATGGTAAGCATTGAGTCTTAAAAAGAGTTTGCTTCAGTGAAGAATAACTAAGCCATGAGCATTGCTTTCAGTCTTTAATAGAATGCAGATTACCCATTAAAAAGCAAAGCCTTCATTTCATAAATTGAATAGAAAGATGATTGAAATAATTATAAATAGTTATAAGTAAATCACTTTGAAAAATCAAATCTAAGTGTCTCTCCAGAGGGCTTGTAGTGTTTTTATTTAATTTTGAATAGAAAATATTTTCATTTATTTTAAACATTGAATGTTTTGTTCTTTCCCTAAAACTACAATTGTTTAGCATGAATTATTCAACATTAAGTCTTTATTTAAAAAATGAATTCCAAATTTCTTATTAATTTTACATAAGCACATTTTCAGTAATCATTGAGATTAAAACCCCTACAGAAAATATTTATTTTCTACTTTGGTAGCAACTCAACCTTATAATAAGTAATAGGGTTTAATAATCACTCACTCTTGAGAGATGATAAAAGTATAGTGAAATATTTTAGTTGTTGAAAGAAAAAAAAAGGCCAACCTAAAATTCTGTGTCTAGTGAAATTGTCCTTTAAAAACAAAACCCAAATATTAAGAGACATAAAAATTAAAGAAATTTTTTGCCAGGGCACCTGTCTTGTAGGAATGTTAAATAAAGTTCTTCATAGAAAAGGAAAATGATATAGTTCCATAATATGGGTAAATGTAAAGAAAACAGAGAAGTACTATAAAGGGAATAATTACAGGTAAAATAAAATATCTTATATTCCCCTTTGTAATTCATCTAACAGCTAAGACTTTGTTCAGAATAATACTCGCAATACACTAGTTGATTATAGCATGTAGATAAATAAAGTAAATGACAGTAAAGTTTTAAGAGACAGGTGGAAGAATTTGGGAATCTTCTGTTATAAGATACATGCACTACATATGAAGTGATACAGTGTTATTTGAAGGAAGATTTGCGTTAGTTGTAAGTTATAGTGACAACTCTCAGGCAACCACTAATAAAAAAAAAGAAAAGTATGATTGATTTGCTGAGAGAATAGAAAATGGAATCATGAAAACTGTACTTCCAGCTGCTCAGAATTTGTTATTGTCTGTTGTTTTGTTTTATATTGCTAGATCTCTTTGGGTTTTTTGTTTGTTTGTTTTTTTAAAAATGAGGACAGTTTTATTCATTCTTTTCTATCTTTGTGCATTTTATTTTTCTTATTTTATTTGACTGGCTAGACCCCTCCACTAATACATTGAATAGAAATTGTAAGAGGAGTCATCATTGTCTTATTCCCAATGTGGAATGGGGAAGCACTCACTTGTCATTAACTATGATGTTAGCTGTAGGTGTTTTGTAACTGTCTATTACTAGTGTGAGGAAGTTCTTTTATATTGGAATTTTCTAAAAGCTTTTAACAGGAACAGATGATGCATTTTGACACATGCTTTCCCTCCATTTATTGAGATAACCATGTGTAAGTTTTTGGTTTGTTCACTTGTTTTGTCTTTCCTATGCTATTACATGTAGTAGTAGGTAATATTATTCATGTTCATTGAGTTCTGGATTTTAACCTACCAAACTGTCCTTGCATAAGCCCCACTTGGTCATGGTGTATAAAGATTTATTTCTATATGTTGCCAGACTCATTTTGTTAATATTTGAAATAATTTTTGTGTATATGTTCATGATGGATATTATTCTGTGGTTTTGATTTTTTTTAAATATATTTGTCTTACAGCCATGTTAAGGTAATAAAGATAGTTGGAAAGCTAGCATAAGATTAGGATATCTTTTCTAGCTAAAGTGTGATAGGATTACCCCAGTTTCTTTTGTGGGAAGATTTTTAATTAATTCAGTTTTATTACATGATCTATTTACAATTTTGATCAATTCTTAATTTTAATTTTGGTAATTTCTCTCTTTCTAGGAATTAGTTGATTTCATGTAATTTGTCTTATTTACTAATATAAAGCTGTTTATAATATTTCTTTATAATTATTTTAACATCTTAGGGTCTATAGAAGTTCTCTTTAATTTCTATGAACTGAATTGTAATGACATTGAATGATTCTGTTACTCTGCTATTAGAAAAATCCATAATCAGTGTATTATGTGAAAATAAGCTACTTTTAATATCATGCACAGAAGTTATTTATCTTCAGATAATTCAAGGAAGATTTCTATTTTTTAAAATTTTATCTCATCTTCTGTATTTCTAAAGGTATATTAATGACCTGTTTACTCATTCAGTAACGCTGAATCTTTCATTCTGCGATGTAAAAGAAGTTAGGTAAATGATAAAGAAAAAATTAGAAAAAACAACTCTGATTTCTAAGAGTTTTCCACTACAGAAAGGATTCTCCCAAGTTTTAGCAGCCATCTTGATTTTAATGACAATTCATACTTCATCCCTAACATTCTCCTACTATCCCATGTGTTATATGTGATGTTTAGCATATGACATATTTGGATATGTGACATAAGATAACGTTTCTCAAACTGCAGATTTTTAAGAACTTTGGGGTCTGCACAGATTCTGACTCAGCTCCTACTCAGTAATTTCAGATGATTCTGCTATAGTGGTTTTGAATACACTTAGTGAACACTGTGCTAAAGGGCCATGTAACACTAGTGTCTATGTAGATCTATATAGATTTTCTTTTTATTACTGTCCCAAGTAAAATCTGTCTCTTACTCTATACTTTGCACAGTCAAGCAAATGTTTGATATATACTATGTGGCATAACATCAAACTCTAGTTGAATTTAATTTTTGTCTTCATATTTGTCAGGAAGTTTACTGTTTTATAGTTCTTGAAAATAACATTAAATTCTATAGAAGAATAGAGAAGTTTCCAATGTAATCTGATCTTCGAAAGGCTATGGTATTCCATGATTCATTGTTTGCATATAACACCCAGTGCTCCATTCAATACATGCCTTCCTTAATACATCAAAAGCTAATAATGTACTGTATGGTGACTAACATAACATGATAAAATAAAATAAAAGGCTGTAGTAGTACAGTATAATTTTCAAGATAAAAGGCATACCTGATTTGACATATGTATTTTTCTTCATGTGTAAACTTTATTGACTGACATACACTCCTCACAGACCTCAGATTTTGTTTCATTCCATCTTTGATATTACACACATATGTTTCAGTCCTAAATAGTAATTTGTGTAAGTTGACATTCAAAATGGTGCTTTTGTTTGGTGTATTTGCAGCTTGATCTTGGATGAAGAAATATAAATGAATTTATATTCATATTTTTCACTAAAAATTAATTTTGGAAGTGATAACTGAGAGACAATGTGATTTCTATAAAAATGATAATAACATTGCAAATTTGTGAAATATGTCAAAACAAAACATTGTTTAAAAAACAAAACTGCCGGGGCGCCTGGGTGGCTCAGTGGGTTAAAGCCTCTGCTTTCAGCTCAGGTCATGATCCCAGGGTCCTGGGATCGAGCCCCGCATCGGGCTCTCTGCTCAGCAGGGAGATAGCTTCCCCCCTCTCTATCTGCCTGTCTCTTTGCCTACTTGTGATCTCTGCCTGTCAAAATAAATAAATAAAATATTAAAAAAAAAACCAAAAACAAAAAAAACAAAACTGCCAAACCACTTAACACTATTAACAGATATGATAGAGTAATATCCCCAAATAAGTCCATGTCCTAATCCCCAGAACTTGCTTTACATAGTATGAGACTTTGCAGATGTGATTAACTTAAGGATATTACGTGGATGTGCCTTATGAAATCACTAGGGTTCATAAAGGTGGAAGAGGCAGGAAGATGAGAGAGACAGGGAAGTGTGACTACAAAAGAATGATCAGAGAGATGCAATGTTATTGAATTTAAAAATAGAAAGGCTATGAGTGAGGAATCAAGGAGCCCATGGAAGCTGGAAAAGGCAAAAAAAAAAAAAAAGTTAAAAAAAGGATTTTATTCTAAAGCCTCCTGGTATAAAGGCAGTCCTATAAACAGCTTGATTTTAACTGAGGGAGACTTGCTTCAGACTTCTGGCCTACAGAGCTACAAGATAATAAATGTGTGTTGTATTCAGCAACTAAATTTGTGGTGATTTTTTTACAACAGCAATAGAGAACTAATATAACAGGAGTAAATAGTATAAACATGAACCACCAGTACCTATAGACCAAACTTTGTGAAACACTTAGGAAGGTTGTAAATTTTAGCAGTAATCACAAGCATTAGAAATGGCCTTCAACAGACGAATGGATAAAGAAGATGTGGTCCATATACACTATGGAGTATTATGCCTCCATCAGAAAGGATGAATACCCGACTTTTGTAGTAACATGGACGGGACTGGAAGAGATTATGCTGAGTGAAATAAGTCAAGCAGAGAGAGTCAATTATCATATGGTTTCACTTATTTGCGGAGCATAACAAATAACAC
>PISX010016705.1:0-45405 GCA_004024625.1 Mellivora capensis | reverse complement strand
GCTGGGATCATGACCTGAGCCGAAGGCAGCTGCTTAACCAACTGAGCCACCCAGGCGTCCCAACAACCTCATTTTTTAAGATTTTCTTTTTTTAAGTAATTTCTACATCCCACATAGGGCTCAAACCTACAAACTCGAGATCAAGAGTTGCACTCTCTACTGAGTAAGCCGGCCAGGCTCCCCCTTAATAGACTCATTTTAATCACCTCTTTAAAGACTTTTCTCCATGTAGAGTCACATTCTGAGATAACTGGAGGTTAGGATTTCAACATAAAAATTTGGGGGGACACAATTCAGACCATAACCCTTCTGTATAGAATGTAAGTTCTTTTCTCTGTCAGCTTTGGGGACTTCCTCTTTTTTCACTAGTATGAGGCAAGTTGATTAAGATGAATCTTGGTATAGCTCTCTTCATGACTGTTCTTTTTGGAATCTCATGGATCTAAGCATCTCAAAAAACCTAAAGCAGAAAAAATCATGAAGAGAACTACAGCAAAACTTATCATAATCAAATTGCTTAAAACCAGTGATGGAGAAAAATCTTAAATGGGCTTTTTTTTTGGATCTATGAGTTTATAGTTTTCATTAAATTTAGAAAGCACTCAACCTTTATTTCTTCAAATATTTTTTTCTGTACCCACCCCCATATTCCTGAGGCTCCAATTACATGCATTCTTAAGACCGCTTGATGTTGTCCCACTGTTCACTTATTATTCACTTATCTCTGTATATTTATTTATTTTCAATCTTTTTCTTATATTTTATTTCGTTTTACTTTTTTTTTTTTTAAGTAAGCTCAATAACCAATGTGGGGCTTGATCAAGATCAAGATCAAGATCAAGAGTTGCAGGCTCTACCAACTGACCTGGCCAGGTACCCCACTTATATTTCATTTCAGATGCTTCTTTTATTATTTATTTATCTATCAATCAGAGAGAGAGAAAGCACAAGCAGGGGGAGCAGCAGGCAGAGGGAGAAGTAGGCTCCCCTCTGAGCAGGGAGCCTGATGCAGGACTCAATCCTAATCCCAGGACCCTGTGATCACGACCTGAGCCGAAAGGCAGACACTCAACTGACTGAGCCACCCAGTTGTCCCTTAAGGTTTGATCTGGGTCATTTTATATCTTCCATGTCTCTACTTAACATGCTCAATCTTTCTTTAAGTTTTCTGAACATCTGGAACAGTGTAACTGTTACAATGTCACTGTCCACTAATTCTATCATCTGTGTAATTTCTAGGCCTACTTCTATTGACTGGTTTTTCTCCTTAATATAAGCTGTATTCTGTGCTTCTTTTATATGCCTGATAATTTGTGACTGGATGCCAAATGCCATCAATTTTGCGTTCTTGGCTGTTTGTTTGTTTGTTTGTTTTAAGTCTTTAATTTTGAGCTCTGTTCTAGGAATCCGTGACTTAGAAGCCATTTTATCCTTCTGGGGCTTGCTTTTATGCTGTTAGGTAAATTCAAGGTAAATCCTTTAGATTAGGGCTAATTTGACCCCTTTACAGAGGCAATGCCCTTCTAAGACCTCCATTCAATATCCCAGGTGTTAGAAGGTGTTTCTTCTCTGGCTAGTAGAAACACAACACATTTGTGGCCCTGTATTCCAGGGACTGTTCTGCCTAATGCTTTCTAGTGGTCTTTTCTGGCCTTGGGTTAATTTCTTCACTATTCATAAACTGATAAGCACTCAACTAACAAATCTTAAGATAGTAAAATCCAATAGAACTTTCTGCAATGATGAAATTGTGGCAACTGAACATGAAAATGCATCAGTGCAACTGAAGAACTGAATTCTTAAATATCCCCATGAGGTTAGTAGCTACTGTATTGGACAGTTCAGGGTTAGGGGAAACTTCTACAAATCTCCAGAGCTCTCTTTTTTGTCTGAAGCTTTCTTCTACCAAATACTCTGCCCCAAATTCTAGCTGTCTTGGCTTCCCTGAACTTCTACTTCTGTCTCCTTAAATGTGGGAGACTGCCAGCTCTGTTTAGGTATCTCTTCTCATCCAAATGTGTAGAAACTTTCATCAGATGGGGCCATCATAGGGCTCAACTTGTCTGTTTCCCTTCTCTAAGGTTTCACTGGTGTGCTGCACTACCCTTTGTCCAATGTCTAAAACAGTTTTACAAATATATTTTGCCCAGTTATTCTTTTGTATTTGTTTAAGGCAGAGGCATAAATCAACTTTTCGTTACTCCACCATGACCAGAACTATAAGTTCCCTTTCACTGAGTTTTTAACTTTGATAATAGTTATTTTTATTTCTGTGGGTCTGAATCAGTTGTTTTTGCTGATTCTTGTTTGTAGTGACTTGGGATATTTTTTCTATTACTATTACCAGCTCTTATTTGTTGGCAATCTATTATTAGGAATTCTCTGAAGCTAGAATTGAGGTATGCTCCACCAGGGATGATCTGAGTTTGCTTCCCTGAGGTGCCTGGGAGTTCTATCAACTTGGTCTCCATCTTTTAAAAAAAAAAAGAGTCAATTTATACATACTAAACTTTCTGATCAAGAAATAAATTTGCATGGCTCAAAAAAATTTAAATTAGTTCCCTTTCCCTTCCTCTTAGTTGGGCCCAAAGACTGAACTAGCACAGTGTGTTGTAAAAGATTTAACCTTGGCCAAAGACAGGTCTGGTCTTTGCCTTCAGCTCCCTAGAAATAAACCTAAACTGTAGAAATGCCTGTTGTTAAAAGTTTTTGTTTGCTGAGGGCTCTGAGCTGTGCCAGAGGGTATAACAATGTGATTTACGGTGGGGACTGTGAATCATACAGGATCAGTGCAACTTCAGGAGGGGCTGAAAACTGAGGTCAGCTACGTTGGCAATCAACCACATCTACATGATGGAGTCCCCCCCCAAAAAATTGACACCAAGGCTCAGGTGAGCTTCTCTGGTTGGCAAAACTCTATGTGTATTGTCACACATCACTGCCAGGACTAGTTAATGCTCTCCCTGACTCCAACAGGAGAGGATAAACAGAAGCTCGGGATTTGGGACCCTACTAGATTCTGCCTCAAGCATCTCTTCCATTGGCTGATTTTAATCTGTCTCCTTTTGCTGAAATAAATCATAACTTAAAAGAGTGTAACAACTTTTAGAAAAGCTCTGTAAGTCCTTCTAGCAAAGTACTGAACCCAAAGGTGTTCCTGGGGACCCTCAAATTCTACAATGGTAACAGAAGTAAGGCTGGATTTAGGGATTGTTTCCTAAATTAGCACAGTCAGTGGCATTAGGATTCAGGGGTGTGGCTGGGGAGGAACAAAGAAGGCAACACAAGTGGTCAGGAGACTGATTTCATACAAAAGGATTGGGCAAATAAGCAGTATCAAGTAGCATTCCTCTTAGCCTTCTCTCAAGAACTTTCAAGCCATTTACCCCTACCTTAACACCACCAAGTGATCTAAATAGTGTCAGAAAAATGAAACATAGCTCTATTCTTAAAAGTCTAGCTCATTTTTTTTTAAGATTTTATTTATTTGACAAGAGAGATCACAAGTAGGCAGAGAGGCAGGCAGAGGAGAGGGAGAAACAGGCTCTCTGCAGTCTGCTGAGCAGGGAGCCGGATACAGAACTGGATCCCAGGACCCTGAGACCATGACCTGCGCTGAAGGCAGAGGCTTAACCCACTGAGCCAACCGGCACCCCAAAAGTCTAGCTCTGAATTAAATCTCTAAGATAAACTCAACTCTAATGCAGTGTCAGAGGAGGTTGGAAAGTGAGGTTAACAGCCCTGCAGGTAATATGCAATTTTGGTTCTAAATATCATCTAAAAGACTTTTACAGTAAGGTGAACTCACATTTATTAAGGGTGTACAACACCACCATTGGACAGTCAGGGATAGACTTTTGCTCAAGTAAACCATCCTCCCAACATGCCAATAAGAAATATGCTCTAGGGATGCCTGGGTGGCTCAGTTGGTTAAGCGGCTGCCTTCGGCTCAGGTCATGATCCCGGCGTCCTGGGATCGAGTCCCACATCGGGCTCCTTGGTCGGCGGGGAGCCTGCTTCTCCCTCTGTCTGCCACTCTGTCTGCCTGTGCTCGCTCTCTCTCTCTCCCTCTGTCTCTGACAAATAAATAAATTTAAAAAAAAATTTAAAAAAATTAAAAAAATAAAAAAAAAAGAAATATGCTCTAATTTTGTTAGGCAGACAAAATTTGGATGGTTATTTCAGAAGCCAAGTATGTCTTTTTGGACTTTCAGTTTTTAGTCTGTGTCATTTTAGTCTCCAAAGTATAATTCCAAGTAAGACTATAAAGTCTTAGTATTCTTACCACTCTAAAATATATAAAACAGGGAATCCCCAATACTTAGGATCCCTCTTTACCTACACTGATACCCTATTATCCAATGAGTCTGCCCTGTGGTAAAGTAGGCAGCTGCCTACCATATGCCAAGAGCAGTAGAAACAGTTCATAAGATTTCACAGAAAGGAAGATAATTGTGGCGCCTCCGTGGCTCAGTTGGTTAAGTGTTTGCCTTTGGCCCAGGTCATGATCACAGGGTCCTGGGATCAAGCCCTGAGTCAGGATCCCTGCTCAGTGAAGAGCCTGCTTCTCCCTCTCCCCCAGAACCCCCAGATAGAGTCATTTGGACTCTATCTCAAATAAATGAATAAAATCTTTAAAAAAAAAAAAAGGAAAGGAAGATAAATACTCCTGCCTTTACAATTGAAATCAGGAATTTAAAGATATATATGTGAAATTAAAAAACCAACAGAAATTCAAAATAATGAGAAAAGCAAGTTCATTTATCTCTGATTTTCCTCCAAGATTAGACCTCATTAAATGCAGGGATTGTGCTTTAAATCATCAGCAACTTGAAAACAGAAGGCTCAGGGCTCCTGGGTGGCTGAGGCTGGGTAAGTGCCCAACTCTTGATTTCAGCTCGGGTCATGATCTCAGGGTCATGAGATCAAGCCGACAATGGCTTCATGCCCAGCGAAGAGACTGCCTGAGATTCTTTCTCCTCTCCCTCTGCCCCTCCCCACTCTTTCACATATGCATGCTCTCTCCCTCTCTCTCAAATAAATAAATAAGTAAAAGTAGAAAGCTCAAAAATACAAAAATTAAGAGTACAAATTAATAAGAGTTGGGTAGCTTGAATCATGGAGAGTTTCCTAAACGATGTTAAATTTGCACTGGATTTCTCAAGGAAGGTTGAAATGTACTGACAAAGAGAGCTGATGATAACTTGAAGGAGAGCAAAGGCACAAGGGATAGATAATTTACTCAGTCTAGTTCAACCTGGCTGATTCAGTCCAAAGAAACGAGTTTAATGAAATATCAGTGAGTGGGGCTGTCCTAAGATCCTGCTGAGACATGTGGGATTTATGCAACTGAGAGCCACTATCACAGGGGAATGAAATGATGACAATAATAACTGGAATCTCTGAGCAGTGAGAGGCCAGTTTCTCAGCTAGTAGCACTGACCAAAAGTAGCAACAGAGGCCAAAAACCTTGTTCTGGTTCAGAATGTAAAAGCATTTCAGGGACCCCCCAGGTTGGCTCATTCAGCTGAGCATCGGGTTTTGGCTCAGGTCATGTCTGTGTCATGGATCAAGCCCTTAGTCAGACTCCCTGCCCAGTGCAAAGTCTGCTCTCAAGCAGACTTCTCTCCCTCTCTCTCACCTGCTGCTCTTCCCTCTGCTTATGCTCTCGGTTCTATAAAATAAATAAATAAAATCTTTTTTAAAAAAGGTAGTTTGGGATACCTGGGTGGCTCAGTCGGTTAAGCCGCTGCCTTTGGCTCAGATCATGGTCCCAGGGTCCTGGGATCGAGTCCTGCATCAGGTTCCTTGCTCAGTGGGGAGCCTGCTTCTCTCTCTGTCTCTGCTTGCTTTTGTGCTCTCACTCACACACACTCTCTCTCTGACAAATAAATAAATAAAATCTTTAAAAAAAAAAAGGTATTTCATCACTGGTGCAAGAATAAGACTCAGATCTATACCATTACTTTTTTTTTTTAAGGTACAAGCAAACTCAGGGATGGCCAACAGAGTTGGGGGACAAACATGGTTTTTCCTTCCCAGTGCCCAAATGATTGACAGCTACCCGCTTTCTACCTATAGTGATGTGAAAAGGGAAAATATGTATTTTTCAAATGTGAAATTCTTTTTTTCTTTTTTTTAAGATTTATCTATTTGAGGGAGATGGAGAACATGTATGTGAGCAGTGGGAGGGGCAGAGGGATAGAGAGAATCCCCTCCTCTCAGTGTGGAGTCTGACCTGGGGCTCAATCCTACACACAAGATCACAACCTGAGCCAAAAATCAGTCAGGGACTCAACCAACTGAGCCACCCAGGTGCCCTAGGGAAAACATTTTTAAAAGTAAGGAATATATAAGTAGTGGTGTGCTCATCTATCAAAGAGAAAAAAAAAAAGCAGCAATGTCACAAAAAATATTTTCATGAAAGAGAGGATGCAAGGGGAAAAAACACAGGATGAAGACAAAAGAGAAACTTAGTTCTGATATACCAGAAAACAGAAAAGGGAAGAAATATCATTCAAAATAATTGCCTTGCTTTTAGATTCTGCCATCCTTCTTCCAAGCCTACAGTCTGTAAGAAGGTAAGAGAACAAGCAACGAGAAGAAATTTCCCAAACACAATAAACAAATGCCCCATATCCCAATACCAGAGATTTTTAGTGCCCCAAGTATATGGATTATATATATATATATATATTTTTTTTTTAAAGATTTTATTTATTCGACAGATCACAAGCAGGCAGAGAGAGAGAGAGAGAGAGGAGGAAGCCGGCTCCCTGCTGAGCAGAGAGCCCGATGCGGGGCTTGATCCCAGGACCCTGGGATCATGACCTGAGCTGAAGGCAGAGGCTTTAACCCACTGAGCCACCCAGGCGTCCCAGGGATTATACTTATAATGAAACTGAATCTTGATTTAATGCTTGCCTTTCATAGGGATTCTTCCCTCATCTCTCCTAAAAATGCAACAATTATCATAAAAACATGCCAAAACAAAATAACAATAACCAAAAGTCTGAATGGTCTTATAGGATATCAGATTGTGGCCTGTTCCTTGCCTTGCAGTCTTCCCAGAATGGACCAGTGGGATTTATCATGAACCAAATCTGTCAGGCAAGCTGAAGACAGAACGTGAGTTCTAATGAGCAGTGGTGAAAAACATACTGCTCCATTCAGCTCCAAACAATGATAAATAATTCAGGAAAAGAACTGCTACATACAGAGCATAGCACCAGGATTTAAAAATAGACCATAGGCTACAGAACCTAGGTAGGGGAATCAGGAGTCAGAGAAAATTGATTTATGTCAACAAATTCCCAAGCCCTTGCAGTACAGGACGCTACTGAAACTGTCACTCAAAATGGATGCCAGTATTTTAGTGTGCTTTTTTAAAAAAACAAGTATTTTCCAGGAACTTGGCAAATTTGGTAATGAGAACTAATAAGCAACAGCATTATTTGGCAATAGTAGGCATCACAGAAAAAGCAGATCAAAATGACACAGGGAAGACATGTTCTTAAGAAAAAATTATAAGGAGGTTAGGGGTGCCTGGGTGGCTCAGTCAGTTAAGTGTATGACTCTTGGTATTGGCTCAGGTCGTGATCTCAGGGTCATGAGACTAAGTACAAGTCAGGCTCTGTGCTCAGCATGGAGTCTGCTGGAGATTCTCCCCCTTTCCCTCTGCCTCTCCCCCTGCACACACACGCGCATGCTTTCTCTCCCTCTCTCTCTCAAATAAAAAATAAATAAATAAAATCTTTTTTAAAAATTAGAAGGAGATTAAAATTCTATCTTCTGTACCACCAAAGTCTAGGTCTAAAATCAATTTGGACTTTGGCTTACTAATCATGCCTCTAGTATCAAGAGTACATAGCACTAAAGATTTTTCTATTCATTTTTACACCTTTAACAGATCCAATCATGCAATACATGCAAACACAAGATTCTCACCTGTAATAAAAAGGGTAACTTGAAAACTAAACAAGCCATGATTATGTTCTCACCAGATTTATTTTTTTAAAGATTTTATTAATTTGTTTGAGAGAGAATGAGCAAGAGAGCATGAGCAGGGGCAGAGGGAGAGGGAGAAGCAGACTCCCTGCTGAGAAAGGAGCCCGATGTAGGGCTCAATCCCAGCACCCTGGGATCATGACCCAAGTTGAGAACAGATGCCCAACTGACTGAGCCACCCAAGCACCTCTGTTCTCACCAGATTTTAATTAAATTCTGAGTCTGACAGAATTGACTGAGTTTATAATTAGATGAAAATAGTCCAAAATCCTAGGTTCATGTAGATGGTGAAGGTTTCAATGTACTCAAGAATGCTTCAGGGGCGCCTGGGTGGCTCAGTGGGTTAAGCCTCTGCCTTCGGCTCAGGTCATGATCTCAGGGTCCTGGGATCGAGCCGGGGGCTCTCTGCTCAGCAGGGAGCCTGCTTCCTTCCCTTCATCTCTCTCTGCCTGCCTCTCTGCCTACTTGTGATCTCTAACTGTCAAATAAATAAATAAAATCTTAAACAAACAAACAAAAAAGAATGCTTCAAGTAGGGGATCTGACAAATAGTGTGGCTGGACTGTCAATCTTAAGACTGGTGTCTTGAGGACCCTAAGAATGACCAGAACCCAGATATACTCTAAATACTCAACAATGTATGTAATAAAAAAATAACATTCTGTATCCAAACTGCATTTCCCCACAGCCAGTCTCTTCATATGTTTGAGATCAATTTCAGAAAACTGAAAATTTCAAGATCATACAATGATGCCTATACTACCTATAATGTGTGATATAAAATACCAAATAAACCATAATCTGGTTCTTTTTAAAAAAATTTTTTTTAATTTATTTATTTGTCAGAGAGAGGGAGAGAGAGCGAGCGAGCACAGGCAGAGTGGCAGGCAGAGGCAGAGGGAGAAGCAGGCTCCCTGCCGAGCAAGGAGCCCGATGTGGGACTCGATCCCAGGACGCTGGGATCATGACCTGAGCTGAAGGCAGCGAGCGGCTTAACCAACCGAGCCACCCAGGCGTCTCGATCTGGTTCTTTTTATACTGCTCTATCCTAACTAGGTGAAACAGGACTGAAAAAATTCTTTTTCAGTATAAACTACAGACCATTACGTAAATAGACCAAAACGCTTATGCCTCACCGTTTTTTAGAAGAAAAATTGGCTATGTCTCCTCCTAACTGTGCCATTCAACTTAAACTACACAAAGACCAGAATGCATGTGTAATAAGATGAAGGGTTTTTTTCAATTCTTAAATTCTCTAGTTTCTAAGTGTAAACACTAAATAATATTTTCAAAAGGCAAAGAGGCTGGCTCATTTATTAACATATAATGTATTATTTGCCCCAGGGGTACAGGTCTGTGAATCGTCAGGCTTACACACTTCACAGCACTCACCATAGCACATACCCTCCAGACTGGCTCATTTAAAAGATGGTCCATCCTAAAACACTTCTCCAGGGGCACCTGGGTGGCTCAGTGGGTTAAGCCTCTGCCTTCGGCTCAGGTCATGATCTCAGGGTGCTGGGATCGAGCCCTGCCTCGGGCTCTCTGCTCAGCAGGGAGTCGGCTTCCCCCTCTCTCTCTGCCTGCCTCTCTGCCTACTTGTGATCTCTTTCTCTCTGTCAAATATCAAATATCTCTGTCAAAATCTTAAAAATAAATAGTGTTAAAAAAAAACACAAAAAACACTTCTCCAGGCATGACATAATATGGTCAAATCTGCTATTTTCCATCCCTGCTCCACTCACCAGACAGTAAGCCAACACTTCCTCTCTCTGTAAATCGAGGCTTTCTTACTGTTGACAACAGATAGTATGGTCAGACAGACCTGGATGTGAGTTCTGGTGCTAGTGCCACCTTTGGTTGTAGTGAAGGAATACTACTCTGGGTCTTACACTTTAGACAGATCCACTCTAACCCTTTTCTTACCTGCCTATCCCTTTAGGGCTAGATGTTCATGACCAAGTGGACATACTACCTGAAGCCCCTGACTCTACCACCCCCAAGTATGGTCTGGATCCCAGAATTCCCTGCCCAAGCAGTTTAGAGCCCACTTTCAAGTACTTCAGTGGATCTCCTTAAACTCTGTCCTGCCATAGACAACACCCACTGTTGTACACATTCCATGGTCTGAATCGTGGCCAGGGGACAAATGATGAGGGTGAGGATAGAGACCAGACTTAGAGGATACCCCTACACTATTCCATCCTGACTCAGAACTTTGAGGAGTCCAAGAACTCTGGCCTTCTAGGTCACTAGGAAAACATATGTCTAAGTAGTAAGGGACATTTTTTCCTAACATTTTTTAAAATCTTGACTTACAATTTAAATATATAGATACACAGAAACTATGCTTCCATTCATGCTCTTGCCCTGAAATTGTTAGGAGCAGGCCTATCTAGTCCTATCAAATACCAGCTGTGTGATCTGATTAGTTTGCTTTTGTTTTGTTTTAATGTGATCTGATTTGTAACCACCTCTGTAAACTTCACTTTACTGACCTATAAAATAATCTCCTTCATAGAATTTTAATATGATGAAATAATTTTCAAAATAATTTTGCAGGGTGCCTGATGAACAACAAATCTGAGAGAAACTGAAGCTATTATTATATATGCTCTGCCATCACTCTTCTCCCTAGTATGGGCAAAAAAGGGACCAAACGGGCAAAAAAGTAGGGCTAATTTCAGAAAAAAGTACAATGAAACAGCCATTTGTGATTTGTGGGTCTCATTTTAGGGATTTCTTTTTTTTTTCTTTTTAAAGATTTTATTTATTTATTTGACAGAGATCACAAGTAGGCAGAGAGGCAGGCAGAGAGAGGAGGAAGCAGTATCCCTGCGGAGCAGAAAGCCTGATGTGGGGCTTGATCCCAGGACCCTGGGATCATGACCTGAGCCGGAGGCAGAGGCTTTAACCCACTGAGCCACCCAGGCGCCCCCATTTTAGGGATTTCTGTTATTGATTCCATGGAAGTCTGATAGTATTGGTTGTCTAGAAATGCCTCAAGGTGTGTAACTACTGAAGCTACTGAAGCTAATTAGCACTCTCAAAATTAAACATCCATTGCAATGCTCAAGGGACTAGGGACACAGAAAAGAGATAAGGGCAAACAAATCCACCAAAAAGATAAAGTTCAAATGTGTCTAATAAATAAAGAAAACAGGATTCTGGAGTTAACTAATTTAATTTGCTGGGAGAAGAAAAATTATCAACCTCATAAGTGTCAAATAAAATACAAAACTTTTTGTTGCTGTTATTCACTGGGAAAGTGGGGATTAACTGGGCTGGAAGCTCAGAACTGTGATGATTTTGTAATAAAGACTGCACGAAAGATCCTTTCATTTGAACCAAACAGATATTGTTTAAAAAAAAAAATACACTTAAAAAAAAAAAAAAAAAACTACACTAAGTCATCTTATTCTATGAGATCACCACACCAGAGTTGTACCGAGTAACTTTACCTCTAATCCTCACTTACCTTTCCCCTAACAAAGAATACAACTATGGGATCTTGGACAAAGAAAATTTAGTATTTTATACAGTTAGTTTTTAGAGATTGAATTCCCAGCTCAGCCACTTACAAGCTGTGTGATCATGGGCAAGTTACTTAATCTCTTGGTACCTCAGTTTCCCTTATCTGTAAAACAAAGGTAACAGTATCTATCTAACAGTATCTATCTATCTATCTAGATCTAACTATCTAAAGGTAACAGTAACTATCTAACAGTAACTATAAAGATTAAATGAGTTAATATACAGATAAAATCCTTAGACACATAGAAAGCATTTAAATAAATGTTAGCTATTATTTATGTTGTTATTTAGTTTTCTCTAAACTAAATACAAGATGACTGGGGTCACTATTTTAAAACTTGGAGGAACTGAGGTGCCTGGGTGGCTCAATCAGTTACGTGTCCAACTCTTGATTTAGGGTCAGGTCATGATCTCAGGGTTTTGAGATTGAGCCCCATGTCAGGCTCTGCTCAGAGCCTATGTGGGATTCTCTCTCTCCTTCATCTGCTCTACCCCTCTTTAAAAAAACTTGGAAGAATTAATATAGAAATAATGTTTTCTGTTTTATGGTTCCTCTGAAACTGCAGGACCTGCTTGCATAGAAGGAACAGACTAAGCAGGCCCAAAGTGACGTTAGGTTCTAAGGTCCTCAATATGCATTTTCTCCTTACAGACAAATATGGTAGGACGCAATCTAAGATTCTTGTGCCAGGGGAACGAAATTCCCTTTCTGCACCTACCAGGAAAAGCAATGGTACAGGAAACAAACAGGTAAATTACAATGTATTATGTTAAGTGCTAGCTAGAGCTGCTAACAAGGTTAAGTGGGAATAAAGGGAGCAGGAATGTAGATCATACCAGAAGAAACGATTAATTTTCAGACAAATAGTAGGTAGCCAAAGAGAAAAGTGGAAAAATAGACCTAGATTCCATATTCACCAACTGGATGATATGAGGAAAGTTACTTAATCTCTCTAAACCTCAGTTTCCTTATCTATAAAATGGAACGATTACAACACTTTTCTTAGAAGGCTGTGAAGATTCAATGAGATAATATAATAAAGTACTTAGAACACAGTGCCAGGAACACAGTGTGAACCCAACAAACAATAGTATCATTAACACAGACATATGGATCACCTTGATGCTTTCTCAAAACAGCAAGTATTACATAAAGAAAGCAAGAATATAAGGCACGCACAGAAAAGTGAGTGAGAAAAAAGCCAGAGATGAGTGGAAACAGGATCATAAAACTTCTTGCATACTAACTAAAACTATGAGAAAGTTGTAAAGGATTTTCAAAAATGAGTTACATCAACATATTTCTATTTTAGAAACATTACTTTTGCTACAAAGTGGATGGCTTAGAACACAGATAAAATAGAGGCAGACACACCAGCTAGGAAAAAGATGAGATAAGAATTCTAACCACAGAATAAAGGGACTGGGACCCTAGAGGCATTAGGAGGTAGAATCGTTAAGACTTAGTGTATGGGGGCGCCTGGGTGGCTCAGAGGGTTGGGACCCTGCCTTCAGCTCGGGTCATGATCTCAGGGTCCTGGGATCGAGACCCGCATCGGGCTCTCTGCTCTGTGGGGAGCCTGCTTCCTCCTCTCTCTGCCTGTGATCTGCCTACTTGTGTTCTCTCTGTCAAATAAATAAATAAAATTAAAAAAAAAAAAAGACTTAGTGACATATGAGATGTATATGATGATTGAGAGAGGAAGATATCCAAGTGACTAGATGGAAAAGCAGCTTCTCAAAGTGGGGTCTGATATGCCTGGGAATCTATAAGACTTTTTCCTGAAGGTCAATACCACTTTTATAATAATACTTAACATATATAGTCACATATATTATATATGAATTAACATTATTAGATACATATTATATATATATATATGAAATGAAATAAAATATATAATAATAGGCCCTTGTTTGCCCTTTTCACTCTCATGCTCTCACAGGTATATGGTAGTATGTTCCAAAAACTATATAACATGTTATATCACAACCAACTGAATGAAAAGGCAGATATAAGAATTTGCCTCTGTTCTATTAACCCCAATATTAAATTAGATTTGTATAAATGAAAAACATGACACATTCCCACTAAATTCTATCATTAACTATTTTGAAGAATTTATTTAATTAAAAACTTGCTTTTATGTTAACATGTAATAGATTATCATTTTAAAATTAATAAGTGTTTTTAAATTTCTCAATTTTAATTTCTAATACACTAATATTGATAGATATAATCCACATAAACAAAAGCTCTTTTGGAGGCCTCAATAATTTTTAAGAGTGTGAAGAAATTCTGATACCAGAAAGTTTGAGAACTGGGGTAGATATTTCTACCACTGAAATCAGAATACTGAAGGAGAAACTTGTATGCAAGTCTGGACAGAAAGAAGATAAAGTTCAGCTTAAAACATGGTAAATGTGGGATTGAGGGGAAGACAGTGGCAGAGTAGGAGAATCCTAGGCTACCTTGACCCGTGAATACAACTAGAGAACTATCATATCATCCTAAATAACCCAGAAATCAATCTGAAGACGGGCAGAACAAACTCCATAACTGAAAGTAAAGAAGAGGACATACTGAAGAAGGTCGGAAGTAAGGATATGTGGCTTCAGAGAGAAACAGATTGTAGTTGCTGCAGTGGGGAGGGAGGTGCCATTGTGGAGACAGACAAGAGATAAACTAACACAGAGCAGAAAACAAATCCCCCTAGCAAACGGCATGGAAAGTGAAAGGGGCAAAATTTCATGCCTTTTGGCAACCAGTGGGGCTTAAAGCCTGGAGTTTTAAAGGCCAGTGTGCTTGGCTCTAATAGAGCTCAGAGGACACTGGGACTACTCTTGGAGAAAAGGCAGGGCAAACATGTTGTATGGACATACAACATAGAAACAGTGATCTGAAGAGGGCAGGGGACACACAGTGGGTAGGTTACTTGCTCATCTCAGAGCATGTCCCAGAGAAGTAGCATTTATGGAGAATGAAAGAACTGGCCAATGACACTTCCCTCCCCAACCCCTCCGCATAGGCACAGGGACACCTGCAGGAACCACCCCAGCATGGACACCTGCTCCCTAACTTGCTTATGCCAAGCCCCACTCCCTGCATTCTGGTGGAACCACCTTTCCCAGTCACACTTGGCTCAGTCCCAGCTTGACAAGCCCTCTCCCCCAGAAGACCAACCCAAACTCCTGCCAACACCTCATCTCCTGACCAGGGAGTTTTATGAGGCCTTAGTTCCAGTGGTGGTGGCAACAAGACTCATTTTACAAGCAGAACAGAACACACCTAGTTAAAACAAGCCACATTCAGGCCAGGAACCAACCACTCCCCACAAGAGGCAAAGAGAGCCTCTGTAGACAACTGGCCTGAAGGATAAGATAAAGCAGCCAGGACACGACAGCAAAGTGCACAAAGCACACATTGGAGACATTTTCAGAAGCACCAGGCCCTGGGGAACACTGCTGGGCACTATATGACCTCTTCTTATAAAACCATTGTTCTCAGGTGCCTGGGTGGCTCAGTGGGTTAAAGCCTCTACCTTCAGCTCAGGTCATGATCCCAGGATCCTGGGACTGAGCCCCACATCAGGCTCTCTGCTCAGTACTTCCTCCTCTCTCTCTCTGCCTGCCTCTCTGCCTACTTGTGATCTCTGTCAAATAAATAAATAAAATCTTAAAAAAAAAAACCCAAAAACATTGTTCTCAAGAACAGGAGATGTAACTGACTTTCCTAACACAGAATAACAGGCACAGAGACTTACACAAAAGGAGAAGACAGGAATTTGTCCAAAATGAAAGAATAGGACAAAGCCATAATGGGAGATCTAGGCAAAACAGATGTAAGTAATATGCCTAATGGAGAATTTTAAAGCAATGATCATAAGGATTCTCACCGGATTTGAGAAAAGAGTAGAGGAAATCAGTGACACCAACACAGATATAAGGAATAACATAGTAGAGATAAAGGGCTCAATAAATGAAACAGGAAACACACTTGATGGAATGAACAGCAGGCTGGAAGAAGCAGAGGAATAAATTAATGACTTAGAAGACAGAGTAAAGGAAGGTAATCAAGCTGAACAAAGGAGAGAAAAAATTATGCAAAACAAGAACAGACTTAGGGAACTCAGGGACTCCATTAAGCATAGTAACATTTGTTTTATAGGAGTCTCACAAGAACAAAAGAGAAAAAAGGGGGCAGAAAATGTATTTGAAGAAATAATACCTGAAAACTTCCCTAATCTGGGGAAAGAAACATATCCAGAAGGCAGAGGAAACACCCAAAAAAATCAACAAAAGCAGATCCAAACCAAGATATATTGTAATTAAAATGGCAAAAATATCGGGGTGCCTGGCTAGCTCAGTTGGTGGAACATGCAACTCCTGATCTTAGGGTCATGAGTTTGAGCTCCACACTGGGTGTACAGCTTATTTTTTAAAATACAATAAAAAGGCAAAATATAGTGATAAAAAAAATTTTAAAAGCAGTAAGACAGGGGCACCTGGGTGGCTCAGTGGGTTAAAGCCTCTGCCTTCGGCTCAGGTCATGATCCCAGGGTCCTGGGATCAAGCACCGCATTGGGCTTCCTGATCAGCAGGAAGCCTGTTCTCTCCCTCTCCCACTCCCCCTGTTTATATTCCCTCTCTCACTGTCTCTCTCTCTCTCTCTCTCTGTCAAATAAATAAATAAAACTTAAAAAAAAAAAAAGGCAGTAAGACAAAAATAGACAGTTACACATAAAGGAAACCCCATTAGCAGACAAACAAAAACAAAAGAGGGTGCCTGGGTGGCTCAGTCATTAAGCTTCTGCCTTCAGCTCAGGTCATTATCCCAGGGTCCTGGGATGGAGCCCCACATGGGGCTCTCTGCTCCATAGGGAGCCTGCTTTCTCCTCTCTCTCTGCCTGCCTCTCTGCCTACTTGTTATCTCTGTCAAATAAATTAATAAAATATTTTTTTTTTAAGTGACAGTATGAAGTTAGGAAACACAAAAACAGTAAAAATTACTATCTCTCTAAAAAATCAGTTCAAGGAACTAACAAAATAAAAGGATATAAAATATGACACCATATACCTACAATATGGGAAGGAGTAAAGAATATATTCAAACTTAACCTTCAATTTAATATAGACTGCTATATGCAGAAGATGCTATATATAAACACAATGGTAATCACAAATCAAAAACCACTCATAAATATGCAAATAGAGAAAGAAATCCAAGTATATCACAAAAGAAAACCAGCAAACCATGAAAGAAGACAAGAATCAGGAAATCTTCAGAAACAACCACAGAACAAGTAATAACAATAAATACATATCTATAATTACTTTAAATGTAAGAGGATTAAACACTCTAGTCAAAAGACAGAATGACAAAATGTATTAAAAAAAAAAAAAAAGAGCCATCTATATATACTGCCTACAAGAGACTCATTTTATACCTAAAGACGTGCAGACTGAAACTGAGGAGATGGAGAAACATTTATCATGCAAATGGCTGTCAAAAGAAAACCAGAGTAGCAATATTTGTATCAAAATAGACTTTAAAACTTTAAAACAAAGAATGTAACAAAAGACAAAGGACACTATAGGGGCACCTGGATAGCTCAGTCTTTTGAGTGTCCGACTCTTGATTTCAGCTCAGGTCATGATCTCAGAATCTTGAGATCGAGCCCAGCATCAGGATCCACTCAGCAGAGTCTGCTTTTGATTCTCTCTCTCCCTTTCCCTCTGCCCCACCCTGCTCACACTCTCTCTAATAAATAAATAAATAAATATTTTTTAAAAGGACACTATACAATAATAAAGGGAACAATCCAACAAGAACATGTAACAACTGTAAATATTTATGCATCCAACGTGGAAGTAAGTACCCAAATACATTAAAATAGTTAATAACAAACATAAAGGAACTAATTGATAATAATACAGTAATAGTAATACCCCATGTACATCAATGGACAGATCATCTAAACAGAAAATCAATACGGAAGCAATGGTTTTGAATGACATACTGGACCACATGGATTTAACAGGTATATCAGACCATTCCATCCTAGGGGCACCTGGCTGGCTCAGTCCATAAAGCATGGAACTGTTGATCTTGGGGTTGTGAGTCTGAGCTCCCCACTGGCTGTAGAGATTACTTAAGGAAATTCTTAAAAGGTTAAAAAAAAAAAAAAAAAAAAAAAGAACATTCCATCCTAAAACAGCAGAATATACATTCTTTTCAAGTGCACATGGAACATTCTCCAGAATAGATCACATATTAGGTCACAAAAAAAGCTTCAACAAATTCAAAAAGATTAAAGTTGTGCCATGCATCTTTTCTGACCACACTATGAAAGTAGGAGTCAACCACAGAAAAAATATGGAAATACCACAAATATATGGAGATCAAATAACTATTAAACAATGAATGAGGGGCACCTGGGTGGCTCAGTTGTTAAGCGTCTGCCTTCGACCCAGGTCATGAACCCAGGGACCTGGGATCAAGCCCTGTGCCAGCCTCCCTGCTCTGTGGGAACCCTGCTTCTCCCTCTACCACTCCCCCTGCTTGTATTCCCTCTCTCACTCTCTGTCAAATAAATAAATAAAATCTTAAAAAATAATAATAATAAACAATGAATGAGCCAACCAAGAAATAAAAGAAGAAATTTTAAAAAGTACATGGAAACAAATGAAAACAAAAACACAATGATTCAAAACCCTTGGAACACAGCAAAAGCAGTTCTAAAAGGGAAGTTTATAGCAATACAGGCCCACTTCAAGAAGTAAAATCTCAAACAACCTAAACTTACACCTAAAGGACCTAGAACAACAACAAACAAACAAACCCTAAAACCAGCAGAAGGAAGGAAATTATAAATATATCAGAGCACAAATAAATGATATAGAAACTAAATAAATAAAAACAGATCAATGAAACCAGGAGCTGGTTCCTTGAAAAAAATCATTAAAATTGATAAACCACTAGCTAGACTTATCAAGAAAAAGAGAAAGGACCCAAATAAATACAACACAAATGAGAGGAGAAATAACAACAAACACCACAGAAATACAGACAATTGTAAGAGAAAATTATGAAAAACTATATGCCAACAAATTAGAAAACCTAGAAGAAATAGATAAATTCCTAGAAACATATAACCTACCAAAACTGAAACAGGAAGAAATAGAAAATTTGAATAGACCAACTACCAGCAAAGGAACTCAATCACTATCAACAAACTCTCAACAAACAAAAGTCCAGGACCAGATGGCTTCACAGCAAATTCTACCAAATATTTCAAGAAGATTTAATATCTATTCTTGTCAAACTATTCCAAAAAAATAGAAGAGGAAGGAAAACTTCCAAATTCATTCTATGAGGCCAGCATGCCCTAATACCAAAACCAGATAAAGACAGCACAAAGAAAGAGAACTATAGGCCATTATCTCTGATGAACACAGATGCAAAAATCCTCAACAAAATACTAGCAAATCAAATCCAACAATACATTAAAAACATCATTCACCACAATCAAGTGGGATTTATTCCTGGGTTGCAAGGTTGGTTCAATTTTTACAAATCAATCAACACAATACATCATATCAGTAAGAGAAAGAACCATATGATCACTTCAATAGACATGGAAAAGCATTTGACAAAGTATGACAGCCATTCATGATAAAAACACTCAACCAACTAAGTTCAGAAGGAATGTACCCCAACATAATATAGACCATATATGAAAAACAGACAGCTAGCATCATCCTCAATGTGGAAAAACTGAGAGCCTTTTGCCTAAGATCAGGAACAAGACGAGGATATCTTCTACTCTCCCCACTTTTATTCAAATAGTGCTGAAGTCCTAGCCACAGCAATCAGGCAACAAAAATAAAGGCATCCAAACTGGTAAGGAAGAAGTAAAAACTTTTACTATTTGCAGGTGACATGATACTATATAGAGAAAACCCAAAAAACTGCTAGAACTGACAAATGAATTCAGTTAAGGAACAGGATACAAAAATCAATGTGCAGAAATCTGTTAAATTTCTATATACAAATAATGAAGCAACAGAAAGAAAAATTAAGAAAATAATTCCATTTACAATTGCACCAAAAATAATAAGATATCTAGGAATAAACCTAACACAAAAGGTAGAAGACCTGTACTCTGAAATCTATAAAACACTGATGAAAGAAATTCAAGACAATACAAAGAAGCTCATGAGCTGGAAGAACAAATATTGTTAAAATGTATTATACTACCCAAAGCAATCTACACATTTAATCCAATCCCTATCAAAATACCAACAGCATTTGGGGCACCTGGCTGGTTCAACTGGTAGGGCATGCAACACTTGACCTTGGGGTTGGGAGTTTGACCCCCATGCTGGGTGCAGAGATTACTCAAAAATAAAATCTTTGGGGCGCCTGGGTGGCTCAGTGGGTTAAAGCCTCTGCCTTCAGCTCAGGTCGTGATTCCAGGGTCCTGGGATTGAGCCCCGCATTGGGCTCTCTGCTTGCTAGGGAGCCTGCTTCCCCATCTCTCTCTCTGCCTGCCTCTCTGCCTACTTGCGATCTCTGTCAAATAAACAAATTAAAATCTTAAAAAAAATAAAATCTTTTAAAAATAATAGTAATAAAATAATAAAAAATAAAATAGGGGCACCTGGGTGGCTCAGTGGGTTAAGCCTCTGCCTTCGGATCAGGTCAGGATCTTAGGGTCCTGGGATCAAGCCCTGCATCCTGCATCAGGCTCTCTGCTTGGCAGGGAACCTACTTCCCCTGACTCCCTCTGCCTGTCTCTCTGCCTACTTGTGATCTTTCTCTCTCTCTCTCTCTGTCAAATAAATAAATAAATAAATAAATCTTTAAAAAATAAACAAAAAAAAATAAAACAAAACATGGTTGGGGCACCTGGGTGGCTCAGTGGGTTAAAGCCTCTGCCTTCGGCTCAGGTCATGATCCCGGGGTCCTGGGATCGAGCCCCACACAGGGCTCTCTGTTCAGCGGGGAGCCTGCTTCCTCCTCTCTCTGCCTGCCTCTCTGCCTACTTGTGATCTCTGTCTGTCAAATAAATAAAATCTTTTAAATAAATAAATAAAACATGGTAAATGTGATGTGCCTGTGGATCAACCAATCAAAGTGCCCAATAGGCAGTTACACTGTTCAGACTGGGTATCTATACAACCAAACTGTGATGTAAATTGAAATCTTGGATTTTAAAGGGAGAGTGCATGGTGAGAACAGTGGTAGATTAGCAGCAGAGAGGGCTAGAGAGGTGAGCAGAAAGACTTCAGGACACACCACTATTCAAAGAATAGAGAAGAGAAAGAGGAGTCCTTATATAGAGAGGAAAAGGAAAGTTATAAAAATTAGAAATAAAATTGAAAAGTAAAAGAGCATATCACTAGCTAGAAGTTAAAAAGAGAAAAAGCTGTTTGGGCTTTGGAGGAAAGCAAAAAACCAACCACTGTTAGTAACAACAGGGAAAAACAGAATAGATAATGAAATCCAGCATTAACTCCAAAATCTCAATTTAGGCAAGTGTTTCAAATCTCTTCTAATACTTTCTTCTTATCAGTTACTCATAAGCAATAGAAGGATTTCAGATTCTTCTTTGCTTTTTTTTGTTCACCCCTCCAGAGGAAATACAAGCATGTAAGAATATGGCCAAAGGGATGGAAGTCAAAAGATCCTGGATGAATATATAAAGTAGTGACTCAATGAAGAGGCATTCATTCATCCAACAAATACTCACTGAGTAAACCACTCTGTGCAAGGCATCAGGACAGTAACTGTTAAAAAGAGCTGACTAGGAACGCCTGGGTGGCTCAATCAGTTAAGTAAGTGTCTGCCTTTGGCTCAGGTCATGATCCCGAGTCCTGGGATCGAGTCCCACATCAGGCTCCTTGCTCTGCTTCTCCCTCTGCCTGTTCTGCCTGCTCTGCCTATCGCTCCCCATGCTGTGTATTTAAAAAAAAAAAAAAATCCTTAAAAAAAGAATAGCTGGAGCACCTGGTGGCTCAGTGGCTTAAGCCTCTGCCTTCAGCTCAGGTCATGACCTCACGGTCCTGGGATGATCGAGCCCCGAATCAGACTCTGCGCAGCAGGGAGTCTGCTTCTCTCTCTGCCTGCCTCTCTGCCCACTTGTGATCTCCTTCTGTCAAATAAATAAATAAAATCTTTAAAAAAAAATTGGCTGACCAGGGGTACCTGGGTGACTCAGTCGTTAAGCATCTGCTCAGGTCATGATCCCAGGGTCCTGAGATTGAGCCCCACATCAGGTTCCCTGCTTAGCAAAGAGCCTGTTGCTCCCTCTCCCACTCACTCTGCTTCTGTTCCCTCTCTCGCTGTGTCTCTCTCAGTCAAATAAATAAATAAAATCTTTAAAAAAAAATTTTTTTAAAGATTTTATTTAGTTGAGAGAGAGAGAATGAGAGAGAGAGCATGGGGTGGGGGTGGTCAGAGGAAGAAGCAGAATCCCTGCTGAGTGGGGAGCCTGTTATGGGACTCCATCCTGGGACTCCAGGATCATGACCTGAGCCGAAGGCAGTTGCTTAACCAACTGAGCCACCCAGATACCCCAAACCTTTTAAAAACATTGTTTTTAATTAAAATTTTTTTTAAAATAGCTGACTAATGTAACAAACTATGCCCTTCGTTCATTAGCAGAAGTGATAAACTGGAAATAGAAATAAATCTTTCCTGATAAGAATGGCATAAGCAGGGACGCCTGGGTGGCTCAGTTGGTTAAGCGGCTGCCTTCGGCTCAGGTCATGATCCCAGCATCCTGGGATCGAGTCCCACATCAGGCTCCTTGCTCGGCAGGAAGCCTGCTTCTCCCTCTGCCTCTGCCTGCCACTCTGTCTGCCTGTGCTTGCTTACTCTCTCTCCCTCTGTCTCTGACAAATAAATAAATAAAATCTTTAAAAAAAAAAAAAAAAAAAAAAAAGAATGGCATAAGCAGGAGCCACTCTATCCCAAAGGTGGCTCTAGCAGATTCCCAGAGCTCAAAGTCACCCAATTACTGAAATGTGTCCTAACTTCACAAAATAACTCCAAAGAAATATTTTCTTCAAGTGTTTGATAACTACATGGTCCTATACAATACTCCATCTCTCTGAATTTTTACATAGATAACTACAGTTTTGCAATATAGAGATAATCTTTAAGAAATCCTAGCATATGTTTATCAAATCATCATAAATACTGATGTAAGCTCCAAAACTAATAAAAAAAATTAAAGAATTACCTAGCAAGATGCACTTAGGCTGGAAAGGCTGCTTTAACTGGTCAATTCTACCCTTTAAATACAGAAAAATGTGATTTTATAAATATAGCCATTCTTTTGATAAAAGGACTATATGGATAAGAATAGAGAAAAGCCATATGAAAGCCAGAATCTCGCATTACATCCGAGAACCCTGAACAAGAAAGGATATATTATCACACACAAGCTGTCACTAAAATCTTTTCACACCATCATCTTGTGCTATGGTAGCTAACCTATTTCTAGCTCTAAGCCTGTATCTGATTGATTTGCAAACTTTTGGAAGTAGCTGGGCTTCAACTGACACCCAACAACATCAGAAGTATCTTTCTGTCTGAGTTATATTTAGCCTCTATTCCCCACTCCTTTCCTGTTTAAGAACTTGAGGAAGGGGACACCTGGGTGGCTCAGTTGGTTGAGCGTCTGCCTTTGGCTCAGGTCATGATTCCAGGGTGCTGGGACTGAGTCCGGCATCAGGTTCCTTGCTCAGCTGGGAGCCTGCTTCTCCCTCTGCCTGCTGCTCCCCCTGCTTGTGCATGCTCATGCTCTCTCTCTGACAAATAAAATCTTTATAAAAAAAAAGAAAACAGGGGCGCCTGGGTGGCTCAGTGGGTTAAAGCCTCTGCCTTCGGCTCAGGTCATGATCCCAGGGTCCTGGGATCTCTGCTCAGCAGGGAGCCTGCTTTCCCCCCCATCTCTGCCTGCCTCTCTGCCTACTTATGATCTCTGTCTGTCAAATAAATAAATAAAATCTTTAAAGAAAAAAAAAGAAAACAACAAAGAACTCAAGACAGGAAGGAATTATTGGACAGTAGTTATTAACAATGGCTGTTCCTAATGTTATTGAAAACCTCAGCAGTGGGGGGGAGGGAGATTTGATTTCTGACTAACATGCAGTAAGAGAGATCATATTTGCCTTCCTGGCAGAAACAACTAAAAAAAAAAAACAGACAAAATAGGTAAAACCATGGTTTTTAAGATACTGGACATCAGGTAATTAAACAACAGGGATTCCTGAGAGATGGGAAACAAGGTAAGCCTTAAGATTACCCAAGCTTAATGCCTAGACACTGCTTCCAAGTAATGTCAAAAAAAAAAAAAAAAAAAAAGGTGAGAGGGAGGAGTCCAGGAGAAACCTAGGCAGAATCCAACATGCTCCCTGAGTGGAGAACACAGGAGTGAAAGTCTGAGAAAGCAAAAGAGTCTAGAGTTCACAGAAGAGAGTATACCCTGGGGAAAATATTTGTAAACCGTTATCTAAGAAAGGAATTATATCTAGATATATAAGCAACTCTCAAAACTCAAAGAAACCATTAGGCAATGGGCAAAAGAGGGGTGCCTGGGTGGCTCAGTTGTTACATGATCCCAGAGTCCTGGGATCAAGCCCCACATCAGGCTCCCTGTTTGGCAGGAAGTCTGCTTCTCCCTCTCCCATTCTCCCTGCTTGTGTTCCCTCTCTCACTGTCTTTCTCTGTCAAATAAATAAATCAAATCTTAAAAAAAAAAAAAAAAAGAAATGGGCAAAAGACATAAGCAAACTTTCAAAATCATTAGCCAGTAGGGAAATGCAAAACAGATGAATTATCTCTATATATCTATCATAATGGCTAAAATAAAAAATACGAGTGAGCCTAGGTAACTCAGTCCGTTAAGCATTTGACTCTTGGTTTCAGCTCAGGTCATGATCTCTCTCATAGGTGGCATGGGTCATGAGATCAAGCCCAGCATCAGGCTCCATGCTCAAGAGGAGTCGGCTTGAAGACTTTCCCTCTGCCCTTCCCCCACACTCTCATGTGTGCACACATGCACTTTCCCACTCTCTCTCTCTAAAATAAATAAATCAAAAAACAGAATGAAATAAAAAATACTGACAATGCCAAGTATTGACAAGAATTCAGAAAAACTGGATCACTCATACATAAGTGATGGTAATGCAAAAATGGTATAGCCACTCTAGAAGACAATTTGGCAGTTTTATGTAATTACTCTTGGGCATTTATCCCATACAACTAAAAACTTACGTTTACAGAAAAACCTGAACAAGAATGTTCATAGCAGCTTTATTCACAATGGCCAAAAACTGGAACCAACACGGAAGTCCCTCAAAAAGTGAATGCATTAACAAAATTGGGACAACCATACCAGACTACTACTCAGCAATGAAAGGATACAACTATTGACACATGCAATAATTTGGATGGACCTCAAGGGAATTATGCAGAGTGGGAGAAAAAGTCAATCTCAATAGGTTATACATGATATGATTCCATTTAATTAACATTATGACATGGTAAGATTAAAAAGCTGGAGAACAGACTGGTAAAGCCATGGTTATAGGTTTATGAATGGGGTGGAGGTAGGTGGACATTGTTATTAAAGGGCAACAGGAAGAATTCTTATGGGAATGAAACTGTTCTGTATCTTGATGGTGGTTGTGGATATACATTAAAATTCCACAGAACTCCCCCAACACATATACCCATGCACAGAAAGGAGTACATGTACAATTATCAAATCTGAATAGACTCTATGGATTATAATAATATTGACTTCCTGGTTTTTACATGGTACTAGAGTTATACAAGCTGACACAATTGGGAGAAATTGGGTGAAAGGCACATGGAATGGAAAACTGCTGTACATTTTTTTGCAACTTCCTATAAATTATACTTATTTCACAATGAAAAATTAAAATAAATGACTGGAAGTGACAGCTTATAAAATAAGAGCCAACATTTAAAAATTTATTATAACTATATTCCGTATGTGTACAAATCTAAAGGAAGCATGATCGGAAAAGAAGTAAAAAAAAATCTCCAAAATGGTAGAGATAAAAACACACTATGTATGACTAGTAGAAGATTAAAAACTGCAACAGAACAAACAGGGTGAGAAAATATGAAAACACAGGAAAGAAGTCAACCAAAATAAAACACAGAAAGAAAAAAAAACACTAAAATAAAATGAACAAAGCATCCATGAACTGTGCGGGACAAATTCCAATTACCTAATGGGTGTCACTGGAATTTCTGAAGAAGAGATGGAGGAAAAATATTTAAAGAAATAATAGTTTCCAAGTTTCTAAATTATAATAAAACTATAAATACAAAGATCCAAGAAGCTGAAAAAAACAAACCAAGACACACAATTACCAAACAACCTAACACTAATATTACAGTAATACAGAGTAAATTTAAAAGCAGCCAGGAGGAAGGATATATTACATATAGAGAAACAAAAACAAAGACAATAACGGAATTCTCAATGGAAACTATTCAAATCAGAAGACTCCATATCTTAAAATACTGAAAGAAAAACACTGTCAACCACAAATTCTATACTCACAGAAAATATCTTTCAAAAATGAAGGCAAAATAAAGACTTTTTCACACATACAAAAGCTAAAAATCATCAACAGCAGATCTGTGCAAGTCCTTCAGGCTGAATAAATATGATAATAGATGGAAATCTGGATATGCACAAAGGAATGAAGGGCATCAAAAATGGTTACATTGTGGGTAATTATAAAAATCTTTTTTTACTCATTATTTAAATATTTTTTCAAAATTATAAACTATTCAAAGCAATAATTTTATATTGTAATTTATATATATGTAAGTATATACATGCATATGTGTATATGTGTGTATATACATATATGTGTGTATAAAATGAATAAATCTTCAAAATACACACACACACACACACACACACATACAAGTAAAGTGTATACCCAGAACAGGGCAATGGCCAGGAGGGGAGAAAAAGAAGTATACTATTGTAAAGTTCTTATACTACATATGAAGCACTATAACATTACCATGAAGTGGAATGTATAGCTGGAAAAATGGCAATCAACAGAAACTCACTTGGGAATCCTAGACACTAGGCTTTAAATCAGCCAATTTAAATAAGATCAAAAAAGGAAACTATGATTAAAGAATTAAAAGAAAAGTGTAACATTTCAGAAACAGAGTATTAATAGAAAGATAGAAATTGTAAAAAGGAACCAAATAAAAATTTTGGAGTTGGAAAGTACAGTAACAAAAATGAAAACCATAAGTAGAGGGGTTTGATACAAGATATGAGCAGGCAGAAGAAAGAACCAACAAACTTGAAGTTAAGTCAATTAAGAATATCCAGTCTGGGGGCGCCTAAGTGGCTCAATGGGTTAAGCCTCTGCCTTCAGCTCAGGTCATGATCTCAGGGTCCTGGGCTCTCTCCTCAGTGGGGAGTCTGCTTCCCTCTCTCTATCTGTCTCTCTGCCTAATATGATCTCTGTCTGTCAAATAAATAAATAAAATCTTAAAAAAAAAAAAAGAGTATCTAGTCTGCAGGCACCTGGCTGGCTCACTCAGAAGAACAAGCAAACCCTTTATCTTGGAGTTGTGAGTTCCAGCCCCACACTGGGTGTAGAGATTACTTAAATAAATAAATAAATAAATACTTTAAAACAACAAATGAAAAGAATATCCAGTCTGAGGAACAGAAGGAAAAAACTTAGGGCAGTGAGATAATAAAAAGAAAGAAAAGGCATTCAGTGTGGAAGAGAAGTAAAGATTTTTCTATTTGCAGGGGCAGCTGCGTGGCTCAGTTGGTTGAGTAGCCAACCCTTGATTTCAGCTCAGGTCATGATCTCAAGGTCCTGGGATCCAGCCCCAAGTTAAGCCCCTTGTTCAGCAGGGAATCTGCTTGAGGATTCTCTCTTCCTCTCCCTCTGCCCCTCCCCCCACTTGTGCTTGCGCTCTCGTGCGCGCGCGCGCTCTCTCTCTCTCTCAAATAAATAAATCTTCAAAAACAAACAAAAAAATTTTTTTAAAGATTTTATTTACTTATTTGATAGAAAGAGACACAGCAAGAGAGGGAACACAAGCAGGGGGAGTGGGAGAGGGAGAAACAGGGTTCCCACCAAGCAGGGAGCCCAATGCAGGACTTGAACCCAGGACCTGGGGTCATGACCTGAGCTGAAGGCAGACACACAATGACTGAGCCACCCAGGCACGCCCCCCCAAAATTTTTTTCTATTTGTAGATGACATGATCTTATATATAGAAATTCCTAAGGAATCCACTAAAAACTAATAAACAAGTTCAGCAAGGTTGCAAAATACAAGGTCAACATACAAAAACTGATTATATTTCTATACACAGGTAATGAATATTCCAAATATGAAATTAAGGGAAATAGTCCACTTAACAGTAGTAACAAAAATAATAAAATACTTAGGTATAATTTTAACAAAGAAGTATAATAGAATAGAATTTTAAAAACTGTAATGCTTATGTATTAAAAATTATAAACAATCGCTGATAGAAATTAAAGAACTTATTATTAAATAAGGGGAAAGATGTCCCATGTTCATGGACTGAAAGATTTAATATTGCTAAGCTGGTAACACTCTCAAAATTGACCTACAGATTCAGTGTAATCCCTATGAAAATCTTTGCTGGCTTTTTTGAAGGCACTGACAATCTGATCCTAAAATTCATATGGAAATGCAAAGGACTTGAAATAAACAACAAAATATATATTTTTAAAGATTTTATTTATTTGACAGAGAGAGAGAGACAGTGAGAGGGGGAATATAAGCAGGGGGTGCGGGAGAGGGAGAAGCAGGCTTCCTACAGAGAAGGGAGCCTGATACAGGACTCCATTCTAGGATCCTGGAATCATGACCTGAGCCAAAGGCGGACACTTAATGACTGAGCCACCCAGAAGCCCTCTTTTTTTTTTTTTTTTTTTTAAGTAATCTCTACACCCAACATGGGGCTCAAATCACAACTATGAGATCAAGAGTCTCATACGCTACCAAATGAGCTACCCAGGCACACCAAACAACATAATCTTGAAAAAGAAAAACAAAATTGGAGGACTCACGTTTCCTAATTTCAACCTACCACACAAAGTGACAGTAATCAGAACAGTACTGCAGTGGAATAGAACTGAAAGCCAAGAAATAAACCTTTACATTTATGTTCAACTAATTTTCAAAAAAGGAGGTCAAGACAATCAAACAGGCCAAGGACAATCTTCTCAACAAAAGGTGCTATGACAAGTGGAGAGCTAAATATAAATGAATAAAGTTGGAACCATATCTCATATTATACATAAAAATTAACTCAAAATAGATCACAGACCTAAATGTAAGAGCTAAACCTATAAAACTCAATATGAAACACTGGAATAAATCTTCGTGACCTTTGGTTAGGCAAAACTTTCTTATACATAACACTAAAAGCATAAGCAACAAAAGAAAAAAAAGATCAGCAGACTTCATCAAATTTAGAACTTTTGTCTGTAAACAATACCATCAAGTGAGTGAAAAGACAACTCAGAATAGGAAAAAAAAAATCTGCAAATCATGTATCAAGGAATCTGTATCCATAATAAAAAACTCTTACAACTCAATTAAAAAAAAAGACAAGTTATCCAAAAATACTACAAACAATTTAAATATACATTTCTTTAAATAAAATATACAAATGACCAATAAGTACAGAAAAAGAGGCTCAATTCAAGATCATTAGTCATCAGGGAAGTGCAAATCAAAATCATAATATTACTTGACAAGGATGGCTAGAATCAAAAGACACACAATAAGTTTAGTAAGGATAGACAAATCGGGACCCTCATACATTGCTAGGGGGAAGGCAAAATTATGCGGCCACCTTGGAAGCAGTTTGACAGTTCTTCAAAAAGCTAAACAGAGTTACCATATGATCCAGTAATTACACTCCTAGATATATACCCCAAAGAAAATATATATCCACACAAAAACTTATAAATAAATAAACGTTCACAGCAGCATATTCATAGTACCCAAAAAGTGGAAACAACCCAAATGTCTACCAACTGATGAATGGATTAGCTAAACGTGATATACCTACACGATGGAATATTATTTGGTCATAAAGTGGAATAAAAGTACTGATACATGCTACAACTTGTATGAATATTAAAACTATTACGCTAAATGAAAGAAACCAGACACAAATGGTTCATATATTTTCTGATCCTTTTTATAAGATATATCCAGAAGAGACAAATCCACAGAGACAGAAAGCAAATTAGTGGTCACCAGGTGATGAGGGGGGATGGGGGAATGGGGCGTGATTATTTAACGAGTATGAGATGGTTCACATGATGATGAAAAACTTTTGAAACTAGAGAGAGCTAGTGGTTGCACATCATAAATACACTAAATACCACTGAACTATACATTAAAATTGTTAATTATAAGTTACATGAGTTTCACAATTTTTTAAAAAAGAAATTCCTTAAGGGAGGAAAAATTATATGCCCATACAAAGATTTATACACAAATGTTTACAGCATAACTTTTAGCTGCCCAAAACTGGAAACAACCCAAATGTGCATCATCAAAACACAAATGGATAAACAAACTGTGTTATAGCTATACAATGGATTGCTACTCAGCAGTAAAAATGAACTATTGATACACGCATCAACATAGATGAATCTCAAAATAATTATGTTTAGTTTAAAAAAGCCAAAGAAAAAATAAATGTGAGAGTATATACTTTACAATTCCATTTATATAAAATTCTAGACAATGCAAACTGTTCTATAGTGACAGAAAGTTTATCAGTGGTTGCCGAGAGACCACAGAAGTTGAGGGGAAGTATTAAAAACGGGGATAAGGAAACTTGTGGAGGTGATATTTTCATTATCTTTACTGTGGTAACAGTTTCATGGGTGAACAACACATATGTCAAAACTTAACAAAACTGTACACTTTTAACATGTACAGCTTACTGTATGTCAATTACAGCTCAAGATCTATTTTGAAAAAGATGGGGAAAGGCTAATAGGACAATGTATTCATGCTGGCCATCCAATGGCTGTTAAGGGAGTGGTAAAACAGTTTTATTTTACTTTGATGAGTGTATAAACAACTCCTGGCAAAACTGTACATGAAGAACCACTCACAGCAAGCATATAAATTTGAATTTTTGTAAATTTACGAATACTTCTATTAACCAACACTATAATATCAGAGATGCTGGGGCGCCTGGTGGCTCAGTGGGTTAAGCCTCTGCGTTTGGCTCAGGTCATGATCCCAGGGTCCTGGGATCAAGCCCCGCATCGGGCTCTCTGCTCAGCGGGGAGCCTGCTTCCTCCTCTCTCTCTGCCTGCCTCTCTGACTACTTGTGATCTCTATCAAATAAATAAATAAAATCTTAAAAAAAAAAAATCAGAGATGCTGAATCTCCATTTTTGACTGATTTTCAGGTAGTGCTAAAAACCCTCTCAGTTCCAGCAAGTACTACCATTAGCATGATCTGTAAATAAACATTTAGACATACCAAGAAAGCTCCTATAAGAAGCCCTTATGATAAGGTTCCTTAAAGCTAAAACACCTGTGAACAGTATTTCAAGTGTGACAAAAACAACACAAAATTATTATCCATACTAATAATCCTATTATCCATACTAATAATCTTTTAAGAATGCCCCCATTAGTATCTATTAACCTTTTGTAAGATAAAGTAAATATCTATTTTGTAAGGTAAATATCTATTTACCTTTTATAGATATTCACTCAAATAAATTTAAGCTATTTCAAACTTATTATCTTTCTAAAAAGTTAGAAAAGCCTTAAAATTAAAACTCTAATCTAATCGGATTTTTTAAAGAAAAAAATCCAATCTAATTGGATTTTTCTTTACCAAAAAGTATGTCCATTGTTTCAAAGACAAACAAAAAGGATGATGTATTCAGTAGTGAGAAAAGTTATGAAAATGAGGGTGAAGTTCAGTCAAAACCACTTTATATTCATGTACTTACGACAGGTGAGGAATGACATCATCTAATTCAAGCTACCATCATCTCTCACTTTGACTACAGCAGTAGTCTTTTTTATTTCCTAATTCAGGTGAACTCAGTCTTGATATACTCTAGCCTCAGTTTCTTCATCTATTAAACGAGTACACTAACACTTCCAACTTCATGAGGTTGCGTGACAATTAAGAGAATATAGGTATAGCACTTAGTTTGTTGTCTAGCACATAGAAACTACTCTATGAATGTTACCTATTATTACCTGAATAAATGTTCAGCCTCCATGAGTCCAGTGCTGGAATGGCATCACATAAGAAACAAGTCTAACCTCAAAAAAAAAAAAAAAAAAAAAGGTTAAAAGCAATTTAAATCTTAATATAGTGAAAAACATCCATTCCAAAATCCACAGCAGCTTCTTTTTTTGTTTTTTAAGATTTTATTTATTTGAGAGACACAGGGAGACAGAATGCGCACGTGAACAGGGGTGGGGAGAAGGAGAAACAGAGTCCCTGCCGACCAGGGAGTCCAAACTGGGGCTTGGTCCCAGGATCCCCAGATCATGACCTGAGCGGAAAACAGACACTACACTGACCAAGCCACCCAGGTGCCCCTCCACAGCAGCTTCTTCGTATCTTCTTTCCCAATTCCTTTTGCTCACAATGTTTCTCATAACCCTATAGCTGCCTTGAACCCTCTATATCCATCCCCTCTTTTTTTTTTTTTTTAACATCCATTGCTTTAATGCACAGGGTTGTTGTTTTTGTTGTTGTTTTTATTATTTTTTTAAGTAAACTCTACACCCAACATGAGGCCTTGAACTTACAACCACAAGATCAAGAGTCACATGCTCTGGGGAGCCTAGGTGTCCCAGTCTGTTGAGCAACTGACTCTTGGTTTCCACTCAAGTCATGGTTTGGGGGTCCTGGGATCAAGCCCTGCATCAGGCTCCAGGGCAGTGAGTAGTCTGCCTGAGATTCTCTCCTCTCCACCCTCTGTCCCTCCCCCAGCTAGCATTCACACTCTCTAAAACATATAAAATCTCTTAAAAAAAAAAAAAGAGTCACATGCTCTACCAACTGAGCTACCCAAGTGCCCCTACCTATTCCTATTTTTTTTTTTTTAAGATTTTACTTATTCATTTGACAGACAGAGATCACAAGTAGGTAGAGAGGCAGGCAGAGAGAGGAGAAAGCAGGCTCCCCGCTGCTGGATCCCAGGACCCTGGGATCATAACCTAAGCCGAAGGCAGAGACTTTAACCCACTGAGCCACCCAGGCACCCCACCTATTCCTATTTTCAATTCACAATACAACACTCTACTCATCTGGCTCTGTCTCCTCTAATGATACCCTCTTCTTCTAAGCAGTTCTTGGTCCACTTTCTAATATAAGTTAATCATCCAGTCTTACTCCTTGAAATTCTTCAGCTGTTTTCTACCCATTATCCTTTTATAGAAGACAATTCTAGAAACTGAGCTAGCAGACAGGTAATCTCTCTCAGTAGATGAGAAGAATATAGAGAAGCCAGAGACAGAATTTTCTTCTGTGAGTAGAAATATTACAAACACATAATTTAATATCTCTCCTCCTTGACTACAGTATTATTATTGTTGTTGTTGTTGTTGTTGTTGTTGCTATTATAGGACTCTGAGAGCTGGCTGCTGCTTAATCCACAATAGAAACTCTGAGTGCTGAATGCCACCACTAGAACCCTTCATATGCCAAGCCCGTCTGTGTTCTTGGAACCCTCAAAATACCTAAGCCCCACTGGGTCCTATGCTGAAGTGAAGAGTATCCCTAACTCTTCATTTTGTTTTACAACTCTACACATTGCTAAAGTCTGCCTTTCCAATATCTTACTAGATTTCTATGAAAAAGGTCTCTGGTTTCTTTATAGCCCATGCACCTTAGGGTTCTGGCATTAGAGATGTGTGGTAGTTTGGTTAGGTTTGGGAGGCATGACCAGGATACCACCCTTCCCCTTTTTCACCACCAACCTTGTCCTAAAACACTGTCTGCATGGTAATTTTTCCCCCCAGGAAATGCCTTATTCTCCCTTCTGCAAAGAAATTACTAGTTGCTTTTCCCCATAGGCCCTCAAGGTATGCCCAGATGTGCCTGATTTTTAAGTGGGCATAGTGAGTTCATGTTGAGAGCCCTGCCATACCAAGAGTTCTCTCTCCATTTTGGAGTTAGAGAATCAAGAGCAACATAATTCAAAACACATATTAGTACTTATTGATGTTATGGTTTTCTTGTCCTATTTGTAATTTTATCAAGATTAAAAGTGGAATACTTTCTGAAAGAAGTTCAATTCCTTTCTGCCGTCCAACCTCCATAACCCCCATATAGTTTGTAGGTTTTTCATAAAATGCAATAGTCTCTTAACTAATCTCTCTACTTCCTTTCTGGGTACTCTGCTATCTGTTCTCCCCAGAGAAGTATGAGTTATCTTTTAAAACTGTAAATCAGATCATTTAGCGTTCTTTATCAACCAGCTTCTTTCTACCAATGGTTCTCCATTATCCTAGGCGAGGTCTATGGAGTCCTACAAAATCTGGCCCCTGCCTATTCTTGAAAATACAAACCACATACTACCAATGAGGCCTTAGTATGTGTTGTTCCTCCTGTCCAGAACACTCCTCTCCCACCAGGAAATGCTGGTTCTGCCTCCCGTCAAGTAATAGTTCACACACCACTATAAAAAAGTCTTCCTGACCATCCCCTCTGACTATACCCCTCTCCCTCACTCTCGGTCCCATCACCACATCTATTTTCTTCATACCATTCACATACTCATTCATAATCTGTAATTATTTACTTATTTGAAAACTGCCTATCTTCTCAAATGAAAATGTAAGTTCTTTGAGGACAGAAATCTTGTGTGTCTTATTCTTATCTGTACCTCCAATGTGAAACAGTGCCTGACACATAAACACTGTAACGTTTTCTAATTGTCTGATTAATTTACAAAGCTAAGGACTACCTCTGAGGTAAAATTTTAAACTTATTTGTACAGCCAGGACACCTGGTGGCTCAGTCATTTAAGTGTCTGCCTTTGGGGGCGCCTGGGTGGCTCAGTGGGTTAGGCCTCTGCCTTCGGCTCAGGTCATGATCTCGGAGTCCTGGGATTGAGCCTGGCATCGGGCTCTCTGCTCCGTGGGGGGCCTGCTTCCCCTCTCTCTGCCTGCCTCTCTGCCTGCTTGTGATCTCTCTCTCAGTCAAATAAATAAATAAAATCTTTAAAAAAAAAAAAAAGTGTCTGCCTTTGGCTTGGGTCATGATCCCAGGAGTCCTGGAAACCGAGTCCCACACTGGGCTCCTGGCTCAGCGGGGAGTCTGTTTCACACTCTGCCCTCCCCTTCTGCTCATGATCTCTCTCAGTCTCTCATTCAAATAACTATAAAAATGTTTTAAAAATTATGGGACGCCTGGGTGGCTCAGTTGGTTAAGCGGCTGCCTTCGGCTCAGGTCATGATCCCAGCTTCCTGGGATCGAGTCCCACATCGGGCTCCTTGCTCGGCAGAGAGCCTGCTTCTCCCTCTGCCTCTGCCTGCCACTCTGTCTGCCTGTGCTCGCTCTCTCGTGCTCTCTCTCTCTCTGACAAATAAATAAATAAAAATCTTTTTTAAAAATGTTTTAAAAATTAAAATATAAACTTATTTGTACAGCCAACAGGATGGCCTAGCCATCATAATCCTGTGTTCTTGTGTTCATTGTAACAAACTGCCTTGTATTCTCAGCTCCCCTTCTTTCTCGAAAAATAAAATATGCATTCAGAAAATAAGACGGCAACTTTATCTGGCAGCACTGTTCTCTGGGTCTGGGAGACCTAACCCAAGGTTCTCAGGCAGCAGCAACTGACAAAGATCTGGTTACCAGCACTGTACTAAGGAGTGCCTCACAACCCAGAACAACCAGGTTAAACTGACAAAAGGTGCAAATGCCTGTGAGAGAACACAGTTGATAGAGTTCTACGAAGCACTCCAAATGCCTTGGAGATAACCTCACAAGAGCAGGAAGATTCAGTTCAGCCATCTGACTGGTGGTGTGTTCTGTAAAGCCTTAGTAATGACCCTGTCACCAGGAAAACAGATACTGTGCCCTAGCCTTCTAATCAGCTGCATTTAGCAGCCAACATCCATCTTTTGCAATAAAATGCCACCTCGAGAGTTCCTATTCCCATCAAATTATCACAGGTTTGGGAAACAGATAAATCAGAAACTATACTTAACAAATCTACTTGTCTGGGACCCAAGACAATTAATTAAACTTACTAGGAAAAGCAGAATAAATAGCCTCCAGCCACCTGGAGACAAGTTTTAAAGATCCTAATAACTATAACACTTGAGCACACCAAAATGGCTATAATCTGCAAACCAGCCACATGTCACTTCCAATAGTACTCCTACACTGAAAGTGACCTTCCCCCTCCAAAATAAATAATGTTAAAGTCAGGTGAATCTTGAACAATGACTCTGACTTTTTTTCTAAAATAAGAGCTATGACAGCTACCTTAATGAGAGGCCCAATAAATTCAGGGTAAGGGGCTCATTGCGCTGACACTGTCACCTCATCTAGGACTTCAGCTGATTCATCCTGATGGGCAGACAGGTCACTCGACATCTGCACCTCTCCCAAGATTCTTGTTTATTTCACATATAAAAACACTGTCTCCTCACGACAATTGCAGTCCAGACCCCTCCTCCTGCTGCAGAGCCTGTCCCTTCCAGACTTCACTGAGACCTTGGGAAAACAGTTGTCAATTCAGGCTCATATTAGTAACTCTAGATGGCTAACAAGGCATGGAAGAGATGGGAATAGAGCTCATAAAAGGACCAATGTTAACATTCAGGTCTTACCAATTTTTTAAAAAAGGATGTAAAAAAAGATCAAAATCACTAGGGAAGAAACTAATCTCTTCATCATTAACAAATGCTTGTTATAATTATGATAACTGGGAAAGTCACAGTCAGGACCTGAAAATGTCTGGTCCTTGGCCACACCAAGTAATCACAGAAGACATCCTTTAAGTAAGCTTTGTTCTAACACAAACTACAAGAAGAAATACAAGGCAATGATAAAAACCCACAAACTTCATTTAAAAGGAGTGATGGGGGCACCTGGGTGGCTCAGTGGGTTGAGCCTCTGCCTTCGGCTCAGGTCATGATCTCAGGGTCCTGGGATCGAGCCCCACATCTGGCTCTCTGCTCGGCGGGGAGCCTGCTTCCCCCTCTCTCTCTGCCTGCCTCTCTGCCTACTTGTGATCTGTCAAATAAATAAATAAATAAAATATTTTAAAAATAAAAAAATAAAAGGACTGATGGAAAGAAGGGAGGAAGAGAAAGAAAGGAACAAGGAAGAACAATGAGGCCCAATGCTGTAGATCAATCATGCCCACAAATTATTTGCAGCAATTACCTTCAAAAAGTGGAGTTCATTTCCTCACCCCTTGAATCTGAGCTGGCCTTGGGACTTGTTTTGTCCGATAGAATGTGGCATGAATGACACTGTGTAATTTCTGAGCCCAAGTCTTAAGAAACCTTGCAACTTCCACTTTCACTCTCTTGGGACCTAGTCACCGTTCAAGGTAGCCAAGACAGACCACAGGAGAGGCCAAGGCACCCTGGATGACAGCTCCAGCCTAATGATGGATAATGCCAGAGTGAGGCTATCCAGGTACAACCAGCCCCTTACCAACCTATCAAATGACCACAAACACATGAGTAAGCCCAACAATTTCAATGTGCAATAGAGGCAAGCCAGATGAGCCCTGCCCAAACTGCCACCCCCACCTAATCATAAGCAAATAAATAGCTGGGGGTTTTGTTTGTTGTTTTTTTAAAGATTTTATTTATTTGACAGAGAGAGAGCACAAGCAAGGGGAGAGGAAGGCAGGGGGAGAGGGGGAAGCAGAATCCACACTAACAGAGAGCCCTGTGTGGGGCTCAATCCCAGGACCTTGAGATCACAACCTGAACCCAAGGCAGATGCTTAACTGACTAAGCCACCCAGGCACCCTAATAAATAGTTGTTTTAAGCCACTAAGAATTGGAGTGGTTTGGTTGACAGCAATAGGTAACAGAAACACCTGCAATTAGCTGAGACTAATTCAAAACATCAGTAGTGACACACTCAAAAGCACTATGTGCATTGCTATCATTTAAGGCAACTAGAATCTCTAAATAACAATATAAAGAATCACTCTTCATAGATAAGATGTATATCACAGAATCCCAGCAAAACACTCATTAATAAATTTGTTCCAGCATCTATCCCACACATAAACATCTGCAGAAGATATGTGCAAATATATGTATCCCACAAAGGACTCATATATAAGATATACAAAAAATTTCTACAAATCAATAAGAAAAAGACAACTTAATTTTTTAAATGGACAAGATCTGAAAGCACTGGGGCCCCTGGGTGGCTCAGTCAGTTGAGTGTCTGCCTTTGGCTCAGGTCATGATCCCAGAGTCTGAGGATCAAGCCCCATATTGGGCTCCCTCCTCAGCAGGGAGTTTGCTGCTTCTCCCTCTCTCTCTGCTCCCCTCCACCCCTGCTTATATATTCTCTCTCTCTCATAAAAATAAACAAAATCTTAAAAAAAAAAAAAAAGAGTTGAGGAGCGCCTGGGCGGTTCAGTGGGTTAAAGCCTCTACCTTCAGCTCAGGTCGCGGTCCCAGGGTCCTGGGATCACGCCCCATATCAGGCTCTCTGCTTGGCGGGGAACCTGCTTCCTCCTCTCTCTCTGCCTGCCTCTCTGCCTACTTCTGATCTTTGTCTGTCAAATAAATAAATAATATATTTAAAAAAAAATAATAAAGAGTTGAAAGCACTTCACAAAAGAGGATCCTTAAAAGGTCAATAGGCATATAAAGATACTCCACATCAGGGGCGCCCGGGTGGCTCAGTGGGTTAAGCCTCTGCCTTCGGCTCAGGTCATGATCTCAGGGTCCTGGGATCGAAACCCCGCATCGGGCTCTCTGCTCAGCAGGGAGCCTGCTTCCTCCTCTCTCTCTGCCTACCTCTCTGTCTACTTGTGATCTCTGTCTGGCAAATAAATAAATAAAATCTTAAAAAAAAAATGATACTCCACATCAGTGGTCATCAGGGAAGTGCAAATTAAAGCCACAAAAAGACATCACTACATCTCCAACAGCTACAATTAAAAGGACTGACGATACTAAGTATACTCAAAGACACAGCACAACCAGAACTCTCATACAATAAATTACTATAACCACTTTGGAAAACCGGTAGTACTTATATCCCATGAACTAGCAATTCCATTCCTGGGCATATAACCAGAGTGCTTACGTCTATGAAAAGACATGCACAAAGTGTTCACGGCAACATTATTCATAACAGTCCCAAACTATAAACGACTCAATAGAAAACTTATGGTATAGTCAGAAAATGGCGTATTACCTAGCAATGATAAAGAACCACTGCTATATGCAACTACATTCATGAAATTCAAAGACAATGTAAAGCAAAAAAGACACAAGATTATATACTACATGATTCTATCAACATGAAACTCAAAAACAGATTAAAACTAATCTATGGTAATAGAGGTCAGATTACTGATTCTTTGCGTACAAGAGTACCTGAGGGGATAACTTATAACTGAAATTATGATGGATGCAGCTGGTTGTGCACCTGACCAGCCAACAGATGCTGCTAGGATTAGTTCTGCTTTAGAAAGGAAATATTCTAACCCCTCCCCTGGTTTGTACAGCCTAGCCTTCTGTGGTTCCATGACCAAGTCAATGCCTTAGTTAAAAACCTCATCATTTTCCACTGGCCTCCTTACTACAAGACACACTATGGTAAAGTGATCTTTAAAAAATACAAGGGCGGGATGCCTGGGTGGCTCAGTTGGTTAAGCAGCTGCCTTCGGCTCAGGTCATGATCCCAGCGTCCTGGGATCTAGTCCCACATCGGGCTCCTTGCTCGGCGGGGAGCCTGCTTCTCCCTCTGCCTCTGCCTGCCACTCTGTCTGCCTGTGCTCGCTCGCTCTCTCTCCCTCTCTCTCTGACAAATAAATAAATAAAATCTTTTTAAAAATATATAAATAAAATAAAAATAAAAATAAAAAATACAAGGGCATAATCCATCCACACCCCTACCATACACAAACTCCCCTCCTTAAAATCCTTCAAAGACTCTCCATTTCTTTTAGGATAAATTCAGCACTCTTTAGCAGGATACTTACGTTCCTTTATGATCCGGCCCCTGACTACCTATTTTCTTTCTCTCCATATATCCTGAGTTCCATAACAAAATGCTTGCAGTTGACCTGAAAGCTATTTTTTCTCACCTCAGTATCTCTGGCTATGTAATACATGCTTTACCTAGAAGAACAGTTCTCGAAGTATTGTCCCAGGAGGCCTAAGAGGTCCACCAGTTTCACAACAAGATCTTATTTTTCATAACAACACTAAGAGGTTATCTGCCTTTTTTTTTTTTTTTTAAGATTTTATCCATTTATGTGACAAGGAGAGAGAGAGAGAGAGAGCACAAGCAGGGGGAGTAGCACAGGGAATGGGAGAAGCAGGCTCTCCACTAAGCAGAGAGCCCGATGCGGAGCTCCATCCCTAGGACCCCGGGATCGTGACCTGAGCCGAAGGCAGAGGCTTAACGACTGAGCCACCCAGGCGCCCCAAGGTTATCTGCCTTTTTCACCATGGTGAAATGGTAGGTATAACTGCCACTACCTTAGCATAAATCAAGGTAGGGGTATCAAACTGTATTAGAACTATCATATTCTTCACCACCTCACACCTGCAGTTTAAAAAAGAAAAATTTTAGGGTGCCTGGGTTGCTCAGTGGGTTAAGCCTCTGCCTTTGGCTCAGGTCATGGTCTTAGGATCCTGGGATCAAAGCCTGTGTCAGGCTCTCTGCTCAGTGGGGAGCCTGCTTCCTCCTCTCTCTCTGCCTGCTTCTCTGCCTACTTATGATTTCTCTCTCCCTGTCAAATAAATAAATAAAATATTTTAAAATAATATAATAAAAGAAAAATTCTAGGGGCACCTGGGTGGCTCAGTCATTACACATCTGCCTTTGGCTCAGGTCATGATTCCAGAGTCCTGGGATGGAGTCCCGCATCAGATTCCCTGCTCAGTGGAAAGCCTGCTTCTCCCTCTCCCTCTACTGCTCCCCCTGCTTGTGTGCACTCTCTCTCTGTCAAATAAATAAACAAATAAGATCTTTAAAAAAGAAAAATTTTACTTGTTAGTATCCTTGATAAAGCAGTAAAAATAATTTTATTAGCTTTCCACTTTTGAGTACATGTCTTTTTAATAATCAGAATGGCAAAATGGGAAGTATAAACCAGTTCTGCAGCATATCAATAAAAAAATAACTGTCTCAAGGAAAAGCAACTGAGCTGCAAGCTAAACTAGCCAATTTTTTCATGAGATACTTTACTTTCTGAGCAGACAACTGACAGGCAAACTTTGGTTATCTGGCAATGTTCTTCACAAAATGAATAAAGTGAGCCTGTTCCTTCAAAGAAAATAAGTGATAGTATTTGTTGTCAGTGATAAAATTCAAGCTTTTCAGCTAAAATCAAAATTCTGAAAAAGTGTATCTTCTGCAAGCTTGACACCTTCTTAATACTTAAGACTCTTCTGATGAGGGCACCAAGGTGGCTTAGTTGGTTAAGCACTCCCTTCAGCTCAGGTCATGATACTGGAATCCTGGGATGGAGTCCCACATCAGGCTCCCTGCTCATGGAAGTCTGCTTCTACCTAACCTCACCCCCTCATGTTCTCTCTCTCTTATTCTCTCTCTCTCAAATAAATAAAATCTTAAAAAAAAAAAGACTTTCTGATGAATGACAGCGATATTCATGGGTGTGATTTTTTTACTTGTATAATGAACTGTGTCAAACATTTGGAAGATCTGCATAACTCAGTGACCGATTTTCCAACTGACAAATTCATGATAATTCAAAATCATACATGGGTAAAAGATCCATTCAATGTAAAAATAAATGCATTTTTTATTTTGTCGCTGAGTACAAAAGTCACTAATACAAAAGTTCATTAATATAGTTTCAGATTCTACACTGCAACTGGCCTTTAAGGGAACTACTACATGCTGAGTTTGGGTATAGTATCAAAGAATATCCAATTACCCAAAGATATTAAAATACCTCTCTGTTTTCCAACTACGTATCTCGGAGCCTGGCCTTTTTTTTTTTTTTTTCCCAAATACTTCAACTAAAATGACAAACTGCAACACACTGAATGCTAACGCAGATGAGAATGCAGCTGTCTTCTATTAAGCCAGACATTAAACAGATACGCAAAAATATAAAACCATGTCTGTCCTTCACACTAAATCTTTTGTTTTGGGGCACCTGGGTGGCTCAATAGGTTGGAGCCTCTGCCTTCAGCTCAGGTCATGGTCCCGGGGGTCCTGGGATCAAGCCCCAAGTCAGGCTCTTTGCTCAGTGGGGAGCCTGCTTCCCCCCCTCTCTGCCTGCCTCTCTGTGTACTTGGGATCTCTGTCAAATAAATAAATAAAATCTTTAAAAATATATATATCTTTTTTTTTTTTTTTTAAGAAAGTTTTTCGGGGCACCTGGGTGGCTCAGTTGGTTAAGCATCTGCCTTTGACTCAGGTCGTGATCCCGGCGTCCACACTGGGCTCTCTGCTCAGTGGGGAGCCTGCTTCTCCCTCTCCCTCTGTCTACTGCTCTGCCTACTTGTGCTCTGTCAAATATATAGGTAAAATCTTTAAAAAAAAAAAAAGGTTTTAAAAAAAGGTTTTTTTTTTCCATTTAAAAAACGTGTTTTACAAACTGAGGGTTGCGGGGGGGGGGGGGGAGGGAAAGGTGGGTGGGGTAATGGACATTGGGGAGAGTATGTGCTATGGTTAGTGCTGTGAAGTGTGTAAACCTGGCGATTCACAGACATGTTTATAAAAAATAAAAATTAAAAAAATTAAAAAAAATAAAAAACGTGTTTTATATATATTAATATGTAAGGAACTTACTATTTTTTAATGAATTAATAAATATTTAAATATTTTCCTAGTTTTGATATCCAATTCAGTAAATACTGGCAAATATAACCTACATAAATAAAAGCTCTTTGGAGTCTATAATAATTTTTCAAAGAATTGAGAAGTCAGACACCAAAAAGTTTGCTAATTTAGAATTTCCCCTGCCGCTCTCATCCTTCAAGGCCCTCAGAGCTTAGGTTAAAGTTAACCTGCTATATATGCTTATAGTGGAGAGCAAAGACTACACTCTTTCACAGGCACTCAATTAAAAGAAGGCTAAATGTAATTTGATGCCTATGCCAAGTGCTCCACTATAAATACACATGGATTTAAAAAAATTTCAAATTGGGGGCGCCTTGGGTGGCTCAGTCGTTAAGTGTCTGCCTTCGGCTTAGGTCATGACCCCAGGGTCCTGGGATGGAGCCCCACATCGGGCTCCCTGCTTGGCGGGAAGCCACTTCTCGTTCTCCCACTCTTTCTGCTTGTGTTCATGTCCTCACTGTCCTCTCTCTGTCAAATACATAAATAAAATCTTAAAAAAAAAAAAATTTCAAATTGTTTTTTTTTATATATCTACCATAACCAAATCTTCTATCTCAAATCTGGAATCAATTGCTGGTAGAAATGTAAACTGCTGGCACACCTGGATGGCTCAGTTGGTTGAGCATCGGCCTTTGGCTTGGGTCATGATATCAGGGTCCTGGGATCCATCCAGCCCTGCTTAGCAGGGAGCCTGCTTTCCCTCTCCCTCTCCCTCTGCCTGCTGCTCCCCTTACTTGTGCGTGCTTGTGCTTGCTTGTGCTCTGTGTCAAATAAATAAATAAAATCTTAAAAAGGGGGGAGGGGGGCCTGGGTGGCTCAGTGGCTTAAGCCTCTGCCTTCGGGTCAGGTCATGATCCCGGGGTCCTGGGATCAAGCCCCTCATCGGGCTCTCTGCTCAGCGGGGAGCCTGCTTACCCCTCTCTCGCTCCGCCTCTCTGCCTGCTTGGGATCTCTGTTTGTCAAATAAATAAATAAAATCTTAAAAACAAATAAACTTTGCCCCCTCTAAAAAAAAAAAAAGTAAACTGTCTACATTCTTTTTTTTTTTGCCTATATTTTCAGAATGAAATTTTACACTATGTTTAAAAATTGCAAAAGTATACATTTTTAGCAATTTACCTTAACAGTTTATTATTCCAAATATGGAAAATGACATATGTACAAGGTTATTCATGCAGCACTCTTTGTAACTGCCAAAGACTGGGGGAAAAAAATCAAAATTCTCTTAAATGGAAGAATTATAAAATATGCAGTACAAACATATCCTGTAATACTCTTTAGACATACTCAAGAATAAGGAAATTCTTGTACTTATACCGCTAAATAAAAAAAGCAAGATATAGAAACATTTTTATAAAATGGGAGAAACAGAATATATATATTTACATATATATTATCTTTTATGCTTATAATAACACAGGATGCAGGACACCTGGGTGGCTCAGTCGGTTAAGCATCTGCCTTTGGCTCAGGTCATGATCTCACGGTCCTGGGACTGAGCCCCACATAGGGCTCCCTGTTCGATGAGGAGTCTGCTTCTCTCTCTACCTCTGATTCTCCCCCTGGCTTGTGCTCTCTCTCTCTCTCAAATAAACAAAAATCTCTAAAAAAAAGTTTTAAAGATTTTATTTATTTATTTGACAGACAGAGATCACAAGCAGGCAGAGAGGCAGGCAGAGAGAGAAGAGGAAGCAGGCTCCCTGCCAAGCAGAGAGCCCGATGCACGGCTCATTCCCAGGACCCTGAGATCATGACCTGAGCTGAAGGCAGAGGCTTTAACCCGCTGAACCATCCAGGCACCCCCTAAAACTTTTTTTAAATTAAATTTTTTTAAAAAGGAGACAGAATGCACAAAAACAAGTAATAAACTGGTAATATTAGTTGCCTCTGGAAAGAGGAACTGACGAGTTTGGGTTATAGGAGCAAGAAGAAAACTTCACTCCGCTTTTTTTCTACCCTCAGGATTTCGAACCATGTAAGTGTAATACCAATTTAAAAAGTAAATCTAGGGTCACCTGGGTGGCTCAGTGGGTTAAAGCCTCTGCCTTCGGCTCAGGTCATGATCCCACGGTCCTGGGATCGAGCCACACATCGGGCTCTCAGCTCAGCGGAGAGCCTGCTTCCTCCTCTCTCTCTCTCTACCTGCCTCTCTGCCTACTTGTGATCTCTGTCAAATAAATAAATAAAATCTTAAAAAAAAATCTAAAAATATGTAAAAATCTTCATTTCATAGAAGGAATAACGTCTTATCTATTTTTCCTCTAGCCTCAAAAATTATCAACCCCTAATTTTTAACTGTATGTTCAGTACTGCCTAACTAAGTAACTATAATTGACATAAAAATAAAAGCTACCACTGTGAAGCCTTTGAATTAATATGTTAAGTGGTTAACTAGTGATTTGGGGGGAAGGTCAGAGTCATCACCTTTTACCTTATATAAAATTATTTAAATTTCTTACAATGAGTACATACTAATTTTATAATTTGAAAAATGTCAAGATTGAAGACATTATATTAAAAAATCTATAGTTCTGGGACGCCTGGGTGGCTCAGTTGGTTAAGCAGCTGCCTTCAGCTCAGGTCATGATCCCAGCGTCCTGGGATCGAGTCCCGCATCGGGCTCCTTGCTTGGCAGGGAGCCTGCTTCTCCCTCTGCCTCTGCCTGCCACTCTGTCTGCCTGTGCTTGTTCACTCTCTCTCCCTCTCTCTCTCTGACAAATAAATAAATAAAA
>PISX010016704.1:0-45395 GCA_004024625.1 Mellivora capensis | reverse complement strand
AGAAATGGGCAGAGGACATGAACAGACATTTCTGCAAAGAAGACATCCAGATGGCCAACAGACACATGAAAAAGTGCTCCACATCACTCGGCATCAGGGAAATACAAATCAAAACCACAATGAGATATCACCTCACACCAGTCAGAATGGCTAAAATTAACAAGTCAGGAAATGACAGATGCTGGCAAGGATGCAGAGATAGGGGAACCCTCCTACACTGTTGGTGGGAATGCAAGCTGGTGCAACCACTCTGGAAAACAGTATGGAGGTTCCTCAAAAAGTTGAAAATAGAACTACCCTATGACCCAGCAATTGCACTACTGCGTATTTACCCTAAAGATACAAATGTAGTGATCTGAAGGGGCACGTGCACCCGAATGTTTACAGCAGCAATGTCTACAATAGCCAAACTATGGAAAGAACCTAGATGTCCATCAACAGATGAACGGATAAAGAAGATGTGGTATATATACACAATGGAATACTATGCAGCCATCAAAAGAAATGAAATCTTGCCATTTGTGACGACGTGGATGGAACTAGAGGGTTTCATGCTTAGTGAAATAAGCCAATCAGAGAAAGACAACTATCATATGATCTCCCTGATATGAGGAAGTGGAGATGCAACATGGGAGGTTTTGGGGGTAGGAAAAGAATAAAAGAAAGAAGATGGGATTGGGAGGGAGACAAACCATAAGTGTCTCTTAATCTCACAAAACAAACTGAGGGTTGCTGGGGGGAGGGGGGTTGGGAGAGGGGGGTGGGGTAGTGGATATTGGGGAGGGTATGTGCTATGGTTAGTGCTGTGAAGTGTGTAAACCTGGCGATTCACAGACATGTACCCCTGGGGATAAAAATACATTATATGTTTATAAAAAAATAAAAAATTAAAAAAGAATCAGATCTTCAGGGGGAGATGCCCTGAGTGGGAAGGTTCTCCAATTCCTGTAGGGTAAATACAGCCAGTGCTGGTGATTTCACGCACCTTCCTGTCCTTGCTGAATGCAGGGTAGGGCAGAGACGTACATGCACAGTCTGTCATGTAGGTCGGAAGGAGCCAGCCCCAACTTGAATATAATCTTCATGGGACAGACATCAATTGATATATATATATATTTTTTAAATTTTATTTATTTATTTATTAAATTAACATATAATGTATTATTAGCCCCAGTGGTACAGGTCTGTGAATCACCAGGTTTACACACCTCACAGCATTCACCAAAGCACATACCCTCCCCAATGTCCATAGTCCCACCACCCTCTCCCTACCCCCCTCCCCCCGGCAACCCTCAGTTTGTTTTGTGAGATTAAGAGTCTCTTATGGTTTGTCTCCCTCCCGATCTCATCTTGTTTCATTTATTCTTTTCCTACCCCCCAGGCCCCCCACATTGCCTCTCAACATCCTCATATCGGGGAGATCATATGATAATTGTCTTTCTCTGATTTATTTCACTAAGCATAATACCCTCCAGTTCCATTCACGTCATCACAAATGGCAAGATTTCATTTCTTTTGATGGCTGCATAGTATTCCATTGTATATATATAGCACATCTTTTTTTTTAATATTTTAATTTTTTTAATTTTTTATAAACATATAATGTATTTTTATCCCCAGGGGTACATGTCTATGAATCACCAGGTTTACACACTTCACAGCATTCACCAAAGCACATACCCTCCCCAATGTCCATAGTCCCACCACCCTCTCCCTACCCCCCTTCCCCCAGCAACCCTCAGTTTGTTTTGTGAGATTAAGAGACACTTATGGTTTGTCTCCCTCCCAATCCCATCTTCTTTCTTTTATTCTTTTCTTGTCCCCCAAACCCTCCATGTTACATCTCCACATCCTCATATCAGGGAGATCATATGATAGTTGTCTTTCTCTGACTGACTTATTTCACTAAGCATGAAACCCTCTAGTTCCATCCACGTCGTCACAAATGGCAAGATTTCATTTCTTTTGATGGCTGCATAGTATTCCATTGTGTATATATACCACATCTTCTTTATCCATTCATCTGTTGATGGATATCTAGGTTCTTTCCATAATTTGGCTATTGTAGACATTGCTGTTGTAAACATTTGGGTGCACGTGCCCCTTCAGATCACTACATTTGTATCTTTAGGGTAAATACGCAGTAGTGCAATTGCTGGGTCATAGGGTAGCTCTATTTTCAACTTTTTGAGGAACCTCCATGCTGTTTTCGGAGTGGTTGCACCAGCTTGCATTCCCAACAGTGTAGGAGGGTTCCCCTTTCTCCACATCCTCGCCAGCATCTTTCCTGACTTGTTAATTTTAGCCATTCTGACTGGTGTGAGGTGATATCTCATTGTGGTTTTGATTTGTATTTCCCTGATGCCGAGTGATGTGGAACACTTTTTCATGTGTCTGTTGCCATCTGGATGTCTTCTTTGCAGAAATGTCTGTTCGTGTCCTCTGCCCATTTCTTGATTGGATCATTTGTTCTTTGGGTGTTGAGTTTGATAAGTTCTTTATGCATTTTGGATACTAGCCCTTTATCTGATATGTCATTTGCAAATATCTTCTCCCTGATAGATATATATTTTTAAAATCTATTTTATTCACTGTTGTTTTCCCAGTACTTTGTTTGACAAATGGATGAATGAATGGATTTGGTCACTCAAATATATTTTTAAAATATATATTTTTTAAAATTAAAAATTAAGAAATTAAAAGATGCCTCACATAGTGCTGGATATTTGAGCTGGAGTACTGAGCAAATCAAACCTGGCCTCCTACAGGAGGGAAAATAGACATTCAATAATCGTTGTAAATGAAGGGTTCCGTTATGGTTGTGGTAAGGCAGATGGTGAGGGGGAACTTGACCTCTAACAGGGAGCAGTCAGGTAAGAGCCGTCTGAGAACTCTAGGGTGGGGGAGTGGTCAAGTCCAATCAACAAAGGTCCACTGCACACCTGCTGTGTGAGATGCCTGGTATCATCCAGGCATCCTGAGGGACACCAGGACTGATCCAAGACTGTCCCTCTCCAAGTTTCCAGCCTAGATAAGACTGAGGAGGGAGAAATACCTGACAACCCTGTGTTATCATGGACATGGGTTCATTCTCTCATAGCTAAGTCCTTACTGAGCACTGACAATGTGTCAGGCACGGTACTAGGTACCAGGGACGTAGCAGAAACAGCAAGACAGCCAGTCTGTTAGCTGTCATGACAGTACTGGTGTCTGCAGCTGGGGGTTGGCTCCCAGAGGTCACCATACTCTGAGCCCTCTTCTGGTATGGGAACACTTCTGGCTGGGGACAAGGAGAGGTACAGGAGACTCTGGAAGAATTTTGTTCCTATCACCCTCATCCTGCCAGGATCCCATTTCTTTTCTTTCTTTCTTTCTTTTTTTTTTTTTTTAAGATTTTATTTATTTACTTGATTTGACACAGAGAGAGAGATCACAAGTAGGCAGAGGCAGGCAGAGAGAGAGGGGGAAGCAGAGAGTCTGCTGAGCAGAGAGTCCAATACGGGGCTCGATCCCAGGACCCTGGGATCATGACCTGAGCTGAAGGCAGAGGCTTTAACCCACTGAGCCACCCAGGCACCCCAACCAGGATCCCATTTCTGCTGGGGGAGAGTATTTTTAGGACTCTAGGAATATCCCTATTGGGAGACAGGTTGTATGGGCCTCTGTCACTGTACTTCCAGCAGATAAACACTAAACGGAACACCAATGACGTGTGTGAGAACATTGTGTCGGGCTCTGGCAAATCAGTAAGATCAGCTCATGTTCCAGTGAGGCAGACAGACACGATCAGGTCTTTCCAGTACCACTGGATAAACGTGTGAGTACTGGAGTGGAGTCCGGAGGAAGGAGCCTTTAAGTCCAGCCACCCAGGAGAGGTCTTCCTGGAAGAGGTGCCATTTGACAGAAGTCATGTGCCATGATTGGGAGTCACCACATAGAGGAGGCTTGGAAGGATAATGAGAACTCAGAATTCGGTGCGTCTCCCATCCCGCATCGTTTTATTACCCTTCGCTGGAAACCCTCCTGGGCTGTGAGAAAAAGAAGCACTGTTTTTCAAAAGCATAAGGAATCCTCAAAAAATATCTGTATTTGTTTCAAATAGAAGTGAGCACTGCCAGAAAAACAACATTGTTTTGTCAGAACCTCGTCTGTATTTTTTCCTTAGTCTTTGTTTAATTAAGTTAATCCCTCAGTGGTTTCCCTTGGGACAGTGCAGATCCTACGGGCCATAAATCCCCCACGTTATAAAAACAGTCTGAAAGTACAACACACAGGAAGCCAGCTGGCACGCGCACTGCTTGTGGGGCCGGGCTTCTGGAATGCAAGCGATAAGCCTCCTGGTCCTACCACACTCTGTGCCTTCACATAGTGTCTGCAGTCCTCTCAGCCACTTGGAGAGGGAATGGAGGACAGCAGTCATTCTGAAGTTTATTTAAAAGAGGAAACTGAGGGGTGCCTGGGTGGCTCTGGGTTAAGCTGCTGCCTTCAGCTCGGGTTGTGGTCATTTCAAAATGCTGCTTTCCAAGGGGTTCTTTTGTAACATGTTGGGTTGTTGTTTTTTTTTTTTTTTTCATTATTATAAAAGCTCTTGTTATGAGCCCGTGTTAGAAAATTTGAAAGCAGATCATTATAAGTAAGAATAAAAAGCACCTCTGCTCCCACCACTCCTCTGTAACCGCCATTAGGCAGGGTTCCCACTGGACACCAAAGGAGGCAGAGCAGCCGCCGGAGCAGAGAAGGGAGACCCAGGTGGAGGAGCTGGGCCCCCCATCTTCAGAGATGGCCTTGGGATTTGGGGGTGTAATTTGTTCCACTGTGCTGGAGTGACCTTTTCCAGCCATGACGCTTTCAAGCAGGTGCTTTCTCCTCCCCGTGAGGGAGCTTAGAGACTAGCAAGGGAGACACAGTGCACAGATGGCGTATGGATGCCTGTGTAATTGACATTGTGGTACATGCCCAGGGGAGAGGTGACCACTGATCGGGAAGGTGGATAGCTCTGGCTCAGGAGAACAGTCGAAGGTCCTCCTATCAGGAGGTTAATTTTTCTATCACTGTGCCAGCAGACCAGAGCTATTTCAGCACGGAATTCAAAAAAACTACCACTCTTCCCAAAGCGGTAATTTTGATTTAACAGCTAGAAGTCTGCTAAGTTTCACCAAAGCTGAAGAAACCGCCAGATCTTCCTTTTGATCCATTTCACTGAAGGGTAATAAAACTATGGGAAATAGGGGAAACACCGAATTTTGAGTTCCAGTTATCCATCCAAGCCTCCTCTCCCTGGTGACCCCCACTCATGGCTCATGACTTCCATCAAATGGTACCTCTACCAGGAAGACCTCTTTGGATTGGCTGGGCTCGGAGGCTCCTCCCTCTGGGCTCCACTCTAGCACTCACACATTCATCTGGGTCGCCTGCTGAATGGAATTGACTTCTCAGCCTGCCTTCTGGCCCTCTGTCATCTCGTGTCAGTTATCCTTCCCATCATCCCTCCTGCCACTTCCTTTGGAATTCCCAGCATGGAATTCAGCTACCAGAAAATGTTGAATTCAACGTTTTCCTCATTTCTGCACATTTACTCACACTGTTCCCTCAGCCTAGAATGCTGTCCCTTCTGCATTCTCTAACGCTTACCTGCCAACATTTTCTAAACCACCCTTGGCTATGGGGCTAGTTTTTTCTACCTCAGGACTTTTGCATTTGCTGCTCTTTCAATCAGAAATGCTCTTCCTAGAGCTTCCCATTACTAACCCTTAGAATACAAGCTGGGTGACAGTAGGAACCCCTTTGTCTCTTTGGTTCATCCCTATATCCCCAGTACCTGGGGCAAAGGGGGTACTTCATTTATTGAATAAATGAAGACTATCCTATGATTCAGATTTTTATTGATCTCTGGCTTAGGCTTGTAACTGAAGGTTTTTATTATTAATTATTCACTGTGATTTTTACATGAGCTAAAGTGGTTTTTGGTTTTTTGGGGGTTATTGGTGTTTTTCTTCTATCGAAATCCACTGGAAATCTCAATTGGAGTTCCCAATTGGAAATCTAAGATATAAATATACTGGTAAGAGATAGAAGAATTTGCATCTATAATTTTCTTCATCTACTTCATTGCTTCGGGAATGAAAATACATCTTTTAGCACTTAAAAGCTAGAGCCCCTATTTGTACAATCTTAGACATAAACATTTTTTAATATAATGAGGCAGATTTTATTTTAAAAAACGACTTAGTGCATTTAATAGAAGTGATGAATAAATCAGCTTTTATCTTTTTATCAATTTAATATTTTATATTTACCTAAAAGCATAATAAACAATAAAACTCAATGATGCAGGAGATTACATTTAAGTGTAACCATTGGATTCGGGGGTCAACCAAGCTTTCTAGTTAATTGAGTTTTTATCATAGCTTTCATAGTGATAGCTTTTAACCAGTGAAAACTCTTTTTAACATATTTGATCCCTTTAATGCTCTTTGGTTTTCTCCAGCTTTAATGGTGAAGTCACTGGAAGAGCTAGTTACAACACCAAGCCATTCTCCTTGCTGAGAAATAATGTCATCACATCAGCTTGTTTCTTGCAAAGGAGAGACTTAGTCAGTGATGGATTGAAAATGCCTTTAACTTTTCATCCTCTGATATATTTTTAGTTCCCTCGCGGTAAATGTATTCCTGCCAGTGCCTTCTCACATTGCATTTGCGTGAATAGCCAGGGCTCAGCGCATAATAAATATGCGACTTGAAGAGGCCCGCTAAGAACCAGATATCCATTTCTCCCTCATAATCTTTGTTACCTCGATCTAACCTCCTTTGGCTTCACATTTTCCTCCTTTGTCAGTGGCATGAAGAAATAGATTAAGGAGGATTTCCAAAGATCGTTCGGATAGACAAATGGAGTGAGGGGAAATATTTTCCAAAGGGACAGATGCAGAATTGGGACCTGCCATGTTTGGGGTGGATGGAGTAGCCGGTCTTTTCACGGTGCTCGCTCTCAGCTTCCCCGTCTGCAGAGTGTCAAAGACCGTGCCAGACTATCTCACGTACGCTGGTGAGACGGGGATGACAAAGCATTTTTATTCTCGAACAACAGGAATGGTACTTGATGCAGACAAGGGCAAACGCTTGCTTGTGATGACTTAACAGGAGGCACCAGAATGGTTCAGAGCACTTTCACGAACATGAGGAAAATACAAAACCGATGTTAATTTGAAATCACTCAATGCATTTCCTAGAGGTGAATAATTCCCACTTCGAAAGCTCTGTTTTTATTTATACATAGAAATGCATCAAAATGTTAACAGCGGTTGCCTCTGGATGGTAGGATTACAGTTACTTAATATGCCTTTAATAAATAGTGATTTTAACAAGTGCTTGTTGCCTGGCGGTGTACTGAGGGTCATGTCCTTCAGAGCTGTGTTCTAACAGCGCTACTCTGCCCCAGTCCAGGATCTGTGTGCAGCAGAGGACCACGGCTGTGAGCAGCTCTGTGTGAATGTTCTGGGCTCCTTTGTCTGCCAGTGCTACAGCGGCTTCACACTGGCTGAGGACGGGAGAAGATGTGTGGGTGAGTATTCCCCTGCCTTGTTTAATGAGGAAGCTGGGCACAGCGAGGGGCCTGGGGAGCCTCCCACAGATCCAAGTGCTCTCCTTTGAATTTCAACAAAGTGCTCCATTCTCTGGTCTAGTTGTTAGTCAGAATTTGAACTCTGAAGACTTCCTTTATAGCTGAGGCTAGCATGTTCTCGTTCGAGGTCCTCAGCAAAAGGCAGATTTCTGATCACCTATGTAAATATAAGCGTCCCTTTATATACTGCATCCCTTGAAAAGGACTGGGTGGGTTTTCAGCAAACGCGGAGGCTGTCTGGGGTGGCCTCGTGTGTTGTTCATGAGATCCCCTTGCTGGTGGGTGAGGTCGCTGACTGGCCCCTCAAAGATGGAGGCAGCCTTCCTGCTAGGCATGGATCTGCCAGCGATGGGCCCAAGGGACCACCAGGAATGAGAGCCCAGCTGTCTGTGAGAAGACACCATTGTCAGAGGAAAGGAACAGTTGCCTCGAAGGCAAGCCTGGGAAGAAGTTGCAAGGGCAGTGCTTGGAATTTCAGGCACCTGCTTGCAATCAGTTGAGTGGCTTCCCACTGGGCAACCCCACCTTGTGTGACCCGGTGGGATGTAGAAGAGCTGGGGGTGGCATCTGATTTCTTCAGTGAAGGATAATGGTTCTCCTGAGCACTTAGAGAGCACACCAGCAGGTCCCTAAAGCCACCTCCCAGTGTGTCCTTAAACTCACACGGTCTCATTCATCCTTCCTCCAACAAGCAGTGACTGGCAAGCAGGAGGTGTTCTATGAACTGAACTCAGTACCTCTAAGGCAAAAAGTCTGGGGGCAAAGGAAGGGAAAGGACTCAACTGACATCAGAGGGGGAAGCTGCTGACTCTAAATCCTGCATTTTCTCGTCCATATCCCATTGTTTTCAGGGGGATATGTTGTTGTGTCCTGTTACGTCTTGCTTCCCGCAGTGAACCATTATTATATTGCACATAGAATTTACATTTTTCCAGCACACTTTGATTCTTAGCTAAGGAGGCAGAAGGAAAAAGCCACAAAACAAAAGTATTGGTGGCATCTTCTTTGCAGGTGAGAATCGACTGGGTTTGTTTACTTGTTTTTACACGCTGACGGGAATGAAAACTGCCCTCATCAGAGGTCCACAAACGGAATTGATCTCCTAAGCCTTGGAGGTTTTATTTATTTTTTTCTTAATCTGCGGGTGGTGCCGTGATAGGGAGCAAGTTACCACACTCACTAACCGGGGCAAAAGAGAAGTCAATGTGCTTCATTCATTTTTATCATGCAAGTGATATACTTTCATTGAGGATAAACAGATTAAACAGATGAGCCCTGGGTGATGTATATCTGATGAACTGTTGAACACTACATCTGAAACTAATGGTGTACTGTGTGTTGGCTAATGGAATTTAAATTTAAAAAAAAGGGATTAAGCAGATGAGAAAAATCACTATTAATAGTTTGTTGTATTTTCTGCCACTCTTTTCCCCACACACATTATCTAATTCGAGTCAGTTCAGCACCTGACACTTGATTTTGCCTCAAGTCAAGATCTCAGGGCTGTGAGATCGAGCCCCTCGGTGCAGAATCTACTTGAGATTCTCTCTCTCTCTCCCTCTGCCCCTCCCCCCACTCATGCGCGTGACCTAAATAAATAAATAAAATCTTTTTTAAAACTTAGAAAAGGGCACCTGGGTGGCTCAGTGGGTTAAGCCTCTGCCTTCGGCTCAGGTCATGATCCCAGGGTCCTGGGATCGAGCCCGGCATTGGGCTCTCTGCTCTGCAGGGAGCCTGCTTCTCCCTCTCTCTCTGCCTGCCTCTCTGCCTACTTGTGATCTCTCTCTCTGTCAAATAAATAAATAAAATCTTTAAAAAAATAAAAATAAGAAATAAAAACTTACAAAAATATCTAATTCAAAACATTTTGTTAATGTTGAACAAAATGAGGTCATACTGTTTACTGTGTCTAACATATTTTTTCCCTTACCGGTAGTTAAATGGGTAGAAACATTGGGTGCTGTTGGGTCAGAAGGAAACTAGGCCATTGGGAATAAGGCCAGTGGATAAGCTTCAGGAAAAAGGGCAAGTGTGTCTGGTTAATCAGGAGAGGGAAGGAGCAGGGAAGGCCCAGAGCTTGTGTGGGCAATAGGAGTAGATGGGGCAGGGGCAGTAGGGGCCATGGCTGGGGCAGGAGGCCTGCCCTGGGCCATGGGAAACTGGAGGGTGGTGAGGAACCCAATTTTCTGAGTGTTGCCGCAAATAATTGCCTTATCATCCCTGTGTGGTAGAGAACCTCGGTGTCTCTAGGAGTCCAGTGCTGCTTGGTGAAGCTATGCTGAGTGCAAAGCCAATGGTGGAAGTAAGAGAAACTACAGAAGGTCAGAGAAGAAGGTCATTCTAATGGCCAGGGTGGGAAAGGATCTGGGAAAGGAAGGAAGGGTAGCCATTGGACAGGTGTCCAAGGCAAGGGGAGACATGAAGGCAGTAATGGTGTGGACACGGCAGAGCTCTCAAAGCTCGAAGGCTGGGTTGGGAGGGGCAGCCCTTGCTCCTGAGAGCGGGTAGATGAGGGGGAGATGGTCCCAGGGATGCCAGACTGAAAGCTAAGCAGGCAATCTTACTCAAGGACAGCAGTCTGAAGGGGCTTGTCAAAGATGGAGACTCCAGGTGTCAGATTGAGACAGGAAATTTAGAGAAGCAAAGGCTGGTGGGGACTCTGGAAGCTCTTTGTCAGCAGCTGGTCTGGATGCCCTGTGTGTAGATGGGAACGTTAAGAATATGGGGACCATAAATCCCAGTTAATCCAGCATGATCCCTGCTCATGCCTGTTGGCTTAGTTCTCAACAGCGCTCCTTTTCGCTTTCGAAGGGGTTCTATTCTGGGGTGACAAGTTACAGGGTCACCCTAGTTAAGGCCAGCCTGGCTTAAACAGTGGAAGAGACCCACTCTGTTGAAGCAGAGAGCTCCTGTAGGTGTGAAGTAGAGGAAGGAATTGAAGCTACCAGCTGCAAGCAGAGCGTTCAGGGCTTTGAAAATCAGGGTGAAAAGTCTGGACTTCATCTCTGGAAGAGAGACACTGAAAGGTTTCTAATCGGAAGTGACAAATGTAAAGCTTCATTTTAGGAAACTGAATCTCAGGGTGAACTGAAGGATAGATTCCGGAAGGAAGAGGGTGAGGGATGGAAAGACCAGTCAGGAGACTCTGGCAGTCCTCAAGGAGAGGTGACAAGGGCCAGAGTTTGAGGGACCACTGAAGAGATGGAGAGGGAGGGAGTAAGGCGTGAGGAGATGCTGTGAGTAAAGGGGCGGAGGAAAAGTCAGAAGTCGCTCCTGAGTTTGAGCCTCCATTGATTCTGACAGATAATGAGTAGTTTTAGACAAGGTGAGTCTGAAGTTAAGGTGGGACCCTGACAAGGACGTGTCGGGAGGGAGGAGAAAAGATTACCTCGTGATGAGGGGAGATTAGAACCAACAGCGCAGCTGGGAAGCCACGCAGTGCATTCTTTCCTAAATTTTAATTTCCATCTAATTTTCACGTTAAATGCGTATTTGTGTGTGTGTCTGTTTTGGCCTTCAGTACAGTCAGACCTGGGCTTCAATCCCAGTTCTGCTGCTCACTGGTCATGGGTCATTTCATGTCTGAGCCTCCGTTTTTCTCATCCATATTGTAGAGTAATAATACCTACATCATAGAGTGTTGTGCGATTAAATAAGGTAAGGAGTCAAGTTTCTAATACACACAAGGCCATTATTATCATTATTATAATGTATATCATCATCATCATTTCCTGGCTATCCTGAAGTATGGAGTGAGGAGAGAGTGAAAGCCCGAGCCTGCTGGCCTGAGCCACATGTAGGGAGCCGGGGGGACAAGTGGGGCAGAAAAAATATCTGTGAAGGAACAGCCTAAGGTGGGGGGTGGGGGTGGGGAGAGGTGGGCAAAAGAATCAGGAGCCATGGAATATGATGGGAAAGAATATTTCTAGGCCAGGCCAATATCAATGTCATCCTCCAGCTAGGCCAAAGGGAATAGAACTTAAGAGAAACGGCCACTGAGTTGAGTCACGGATTCATCTCAGCAAATATTTCCAAACTCTCTGCCAGGAACTCTGCTGGCCATTAGGGACACAAAGATGGCCAGAAGCCCACTGATAATGACCAAGAGGGGTGGAACAGAGGGCCGATTTCAGGGGGAGGGGGAGGTGGTGGGACAGTGGGGACGGCAACTCTAAATTATTTATTTAGAGACATGTGGTAGAAATTTATTACGTCCAGCTACAGGTGAAAGGACGCAACCTTCAAAGCTGTGGGTCTAGCACTTTGACTCATCCCAGAGTTATGACCATGACCTGCATGAAAATCCAATTCTTAGCCATCCTCAGGACTTTTCAAGACAGCATTTCCATTTTTGAGTTAGAGGAACATTAAATTCTAGTGTTGGAGTCCCATTTTCCTAACTGCTCATTTCACTCTGGACAGTACTAAATTTATTTCCACATTGACGTGATCAAGGATGGATTCCCAACCTAGGTTCTCCTTTTGCTTTAATTGAGTTCTCTCTACTTTTCTGCTGTACCTGTTCTTCTGGTATTTACCAACTGTCTTGTCTTTGGGGGTAACTTTGGTCCAGTTTGCATCTTATCTGCCTAAGCAGATTGTAAACCCTTGGGGAGAGGCCAGTGAGTGTCCTTTTCATCTTTCACAGAGTAGATTTGTGTGTTTCAGTACATCGATGGAGGCTGGGTGATTGATCACAATCTCAAGCTGTCACATATTTTAAAAAGCCTTGTTCCCTCAATGGCTTTTCCAGTTCCAAAGTCAGCTTTTGTATATTAAAGAAATTGTCAGAATAAATGTGTATAAAGTCAAACTCTGAAAGCCGTTCCTCTTCAGGTTCACTTCCTGGAAGTAATCTCTGCTAAAAGCTTGTCTTCTCCTTTCTGCCTTTCTTCTAAGATGTCTTATGTGTAGTATTTGCTTGTCATGACCATCCAGGGTTTAATACAATGCCCGATATAGTAATTGCTCAGTAAGTGGTTGTGGAACAAATGAATGACATTAAGGTATTTCTTAACCCCCAAATTCAGTTTTATCTGAGTAAAGATACAGGATGATAAAAAACCTAATCCACATTTATTGAATGTTATGAAGTCATAACTTACTATACTATGCTTTGTGTATAGTTGCAACAACCCTATGGGGTAGGTACTATTATTACCACATTTTATAAGTCTCTTAACCTGTCTCTGTTTCAATGACTTTATCTGTAAATTGAGGATAACAATAATTCATACCTCAAAGGATTGTTGTGAGGGTTCAATGAGTGGATATATGTAAGACATTTGTTAAAATTTTACTGTCATTATATTGCTTGATACAGGGGCAACTGATAAACATTAGCTGAATTTGAATTTCTGTATCCTCTTTATTTAAATATTTTACTTATTTATAGAGCGAGTGAGAGAAAGAACGAGTATGAGGGAGGGGAGGTGTGCAGAGAGGGAGGGAGAGGGAGAGAGAGAATCTTAAGCAGACTCTGTGTTGACTCGAGCCCAATGCAGTGATTGATCTCACGACCCAGAGATCATGATCTGAGCTGAAACCAAGAGTCAGATGCTTAACCTACTGAGCCACCCAGGCACCCTTGAATTTCTATAATCTTTATGAACTTTTGTCTTCTTTTGAATGCTTGCATTTAACAGCATGTCAGATGTATGCTACATTTACAGAATCAGATTGAGGCGCATACTCAGAATGGTGGCACATAGCCATGGCGCTTTAGCGAGGCATTACTGCTATCTTCAGAGCTTTCCCCCTGGATTCTGCTCTACCAATCACCTTCATTGAGGAGGGGATGGTTGGTAGTTGAGTTGGGGACAAGGGATGGGAGGATCCATTTTTATATGGAAAGGTCAGCTTTTTAGACCTTCAGCTAACCACCCTTGTTTGATGTGTGACTTCCTCCAATTCCAACCTGTTAAGTATTGGATTTCTCCCCATACTGGTTTGCTAGGGTCATAACAAAGCCACAGAGTGAGTGGCTTTAACATTAGAGCTCTATTTTCTCACCATTCTGGAAGCCAGGACTCCAAGGTCAAGGTGTCACTAGGGTTGGTTTCTTTTGAGGTCTCTCTCCTTGACTCATAGAAGATCAGTCCCTTCCTGCCTCTGCATGTGGTCTTTCTTCTGGGTACACACTTACCTGGTGCCTCTTTGCATGTCCAGATCTCCTCTTCTTATAAGGACCCCAGTCACACTGGAGTAGGGTTCACCCAAATGGCCTCATCCTCATTGAATCACTTCTTTAAAGGTCCTACCTCCAACTACAGTTATATCCTGATTGGGTTTAGGACTTAAACATCTGTATTTAGTGTGGGGAAGACCATTCAGCCCAGAATGCTTCCCTATTGTTCCAAAATCAATAAGAAACTCTCCGAGTTTCAGACTCCTGCATATAGAAACCCAGCTGGGCCCTCAGCGGAGAGGTTTTAGGACCCTGACTCTATGTGGGTATCTACTATATATTCAGCAAGTCAAATGCATCTACCATTTCTCCAACGATGAATTTGGTTTTTCTTACTCTGTCGTCAACAAACTCTAAAACCCAAATGTTCCTCTTTGAAATATCCTATTTCTACTGATGCCATCCCCTTGCAGACTGAGGCCTCCTGAGAAATCTTTGGAATGTGACCGGGTTGTAAACTGGAGACCCTCCATTTTGGGCTCCATTACCTTGCACCAAAGTATCATTTATCCTTGGACACAGCTGAGTTTAGGCAGAGTCTGAATGTAGGGAGACCGCTTCTAACCCTGTGATTTTAACCCTTTGTGATCTGGAGAGCCAAATTCCCTACAATCAGGGAATGACCCTTTCTGCATGTAAAGGAGAGCATATGGATATGTCAGGCAAAACAACTGAGAAAGGATTTTGTTGAAGGAGAAGAAGACTTGGAACAAGGAGCATCTCTGAGTTACACACATGGAGCACCTCCATATATCTGCCCCTGAACTTGGCCTCTCTTTTTACAAGTACAGTTTTGCAACCAAGGAAGTCAGGCCAAGAACCCAAAGCATGTGGCAAAGGGTGTCAGAGTTGAATGGACTGGAACTCTCTTGGTCTTAAAAAGCGTTGAGGTTCACATCCTTGAAGTGGGCTCCTCCACATCTGATGTTGTCCCAATGGCCTCTTCTGCTGTCCCCAGCAGCCTGGCAGCAAGCCAGTGAGTGGCCCTCAAGCCAAGGTGGGGATTGGACACCATGGGGGTTTACAGGCCAGGGTCTTGAGGCCCAGGAATGCTTGACTCCCGCCTTGCCAACCTCCCCTCCCCACTTCAGTTCCCCAGATTGCTGAGCACACAAAAACCAAAACCAGCAAGAGAATCAAAGTCCAGGAGAAGCCATGAACTTGAGCCTTTTGTTGGCCAATTGATGGAAAGTGTCTTTCAAAGAGTGGAATCATAAAAAAACCACATATCCAAACCTATCCTAACCTTTTTGTTTTTATTGAAAACACGTAAGTATACTTTTAATAAAAATTACCTTTAATTACACTTAAAAGGTACTAATTTGAAGTCCATTTCTAAAATCTATGATTAAAATTTTTTTTCTTACATAAATCATGTCCATAATGTACTGTCCATGATTTTCAACTTTGGTTTCCTTAAATTGGAGCAAGAATCGGAAGACTTCTGTAAAGTAGTCTAAGGGCAGAATCCTTGTAAATTTTCATGAAAATTTCCCAATCTTTTACATCTTTTATCCATTCCTGCTTCCACGCAATTTTGGTTAGCAAATTGCTTTAATTAGTTCTTTCCAAAGCTTTCAATTTAGTTTTTTTTTAAGCTCAATTTGTTTTAATGCCTATATTTAATTTGTTTTTATAGTATTTACAATTATTTATAATAACATATATAAATGGCATATATAGGTTTGGGAACAAAACCAATTTTGACTCCTTTTGGCAATGGTTCTCAAATTTTAACATGCATGAGAATCATCTGGAGGGCTTGTTAAAACACAGATTCTTGGGTCCTATACCCAGTTTCTGATTCACTAAGTCTGTAGTGGGATCTGAGAATTTGCATGACTGACACGGTCTCAAATGATGATTTTTGCAGCTGGTTCACAACCACGTTTTGAGAACCAAAACTTTACAAGCATGCAGTCAGTCAATAAGAAAAGTACACAGGTGTTCTGGAGCACAGGTGTTCCACCACAGCTGCTTTATAACCACACAGCCCAGCCACAGCTGTTCAGAAGCACAGGTGTTCCAACAACCTGGAACATTTTGTATTCTCTGGGCATCAGGTCCCATATTCTCAGAGGGAATGAAAAGCATTGATTGATCAGGCATCGGGTAAGTGGAGGTCAGTTGAAAGAGCTTCTTCTGTACAACTCTATAAACTGCCTGATCCAACACTGAATGTTCTAGAGCATTCTGGAAAAATGCAAGTTTGGAGTATAGGGCCTAGATTTTAGGCCTAAGCAAAACCTCCAACCTGTCCTCACTCTAATAAGGGGCCAACATACTCTGGTGTCTCTCTCAGGGACAGAGCTGGCTGGGCTCATAAATTATACCTCATGGCGTGTAAGAGGAAGTTTCAAGAGAGAGGGAGAATTTGAGTTTCTGACTTAAGATACAGATAGCGTTCCATTCATCATTGTGGTATTGTCACCGTCCTGGAACCTGGAAATCAGAGGAGCAGCTCTTCTCTTCAGTGGGGACACTAAAAAGTGGCCTGAGGGGGGTCAAGTTGACAAGCAGGTGCCCCTTGTCAGTGGTTGGGAGATTTTTAAGAAGGCAGATGAGGCCCAGCATGGGGAGGTCGGAGGTGGGAGGTGCCCACTGCCAACACAGGTCAGTGTGGGCCACAGCATGGCCCGCTCCTGTGACCTGCAGACTGGGACCCATGCCGGGCCTTGGTCTCAGGGTCCTCTGTTTCCGCGACTATTTGCTCAATGTCACAATGGTTCTTAAATAATGAGACATTAGCTCTTAGAAGAATCTGGTGCTAGATCACTATTTATGGTATGACTCAACTCCAGCAACTGGCTTAGGTCCCATGACACGCAGATCCTGCAACTATGTGAATGTCCTGTTCCCACAATGACTTGTGTATTAAACCCTCAAATATTAGGTGCTGTTAGAACTCTTTGGGGAGGCAAAGTCACAAAAATGATACTTTAGACAGAAACTAAACGAAGCCCGAAAGTAAAAGGATAAGCACAACACAGCCTTTAAAAGTCTGTAGATTTTTCCTTTGCATATTTTGATTGCTATGTTAAGTATGCCATTATCCTCCCAGTGAGAGGTTTTGGTTTACAAATCACACGTGTATTGTGGATCCTATTTCCTTTTTATTATTTCTAAGTTTTTGATACTGGAATATCCTAAAATATTATAGAGGGAAATGCTTTTTTTTAATATACATAATTTCATTACAAAAGTTTTTTTAAAAAACAAAATGCAACATTCTTAAAAACCCAAAATTTACTATTTGGGAAATGCTTTTTTAGAATTTATTTATTTATTTATTTATTTGGAAAAGGGGGGATGGCCAAGGGAGAGAGAGAGAGAAACTTAAGCAGACTCCTGAGTACTGAGTGCATGCAGAGCTGGACGTGGGGCTTGATCTCACGACCCTGGGAACACAACCTGAGCCAAATCAAGAATCAGAAGCTTACCCAGCTGAGCCACCCAGGCCCCAGAGGAAATATTTTTAAAAGGAAAAACAAATCATCCATAATTCTACCACCTAAACACTGCAAGAATTTTTACTTCTGATTTCCAAGCTTTAGACATACCTAGAAGCTCTATTTCACCTGGGTGTAATCCCTGTAAATATCCCATTTTTAGATCTACATTTTTCACCAAATTTTATCTGTCTTCCTATTTACAATTATATTAGGATGAGAATATTGATAACTATCTAGTACCCCAAATGGAACTCCTGATCTTCTCCCACAAAACCCTCTGTACCTCCCCCCATCGGATGACAGCAGCTCCAGCCTCACGCCACATCCCCCAAGTCAGACTTCCTCCCTCTCTTTCGCTCCTTCCCACCTCTATTCCAGCAGGACCCCCCACTGTCCACACCTCAACTTATACCTGGTGTATTGGCTTCCTAGGGCCGCCATCACAACAGACCACAAACTGGGTGACTGAACTCAACAGAAAGGTATTGCCTCCTAGCTCTGGGCTAGAAGCCTGAAGCTGAGGGGCTGGTGGGGCCGTGCTCCCCCTGGAACTTGGAGGGGAAATCCTCCTTGGTTCTGGCAAGGACTGTTGACCCTTGAAATTCCTCAGCCTGCGGTCACATCACTCCAGCCGCCATCCTCGAGTGGTGTTCCCCCTGTGTGTCCATGTCTTCATGTAGCATTCTCCTCTCTCTAGAAGGACACCATCCATATTGGGTTAGGGCCCACCCATAGGACCTCATTGCCACTCCATTGTATCAGCAAAGATCCCATTTCCAAAGAAGATCACATTCACAGGTACCAGGGTGAGGACTTCAACCTATCTTTTTGGGGAACACGGTTAGCCCAGAAGACCCAGAACATGCCTCCTCTGTCTCCCCCACCCACCCCTGTCCCACACCATCCTACTTCCAGCCTCCACTGTTCCTCACTGGGATGATTGTAGCCTTCTAACTGGTTTTCTGCTGTCATACTTGCTGTCTGTGGTCTGTTCTCCATTCCTGTGTTCAGAACCTTCTAGGGACTCCCTGCTCACTCAGAGTAAAAACCAAAGTCATCACAGTGGGCCTCAGTGCTTCCCGATGCTCTCGTCCTCACCTCCCACCTATCTCTGCTCCAGCCACATTGGCCTCCCTGCAGGTCCTTCAGTACACCAGGAAGATGCCCACCTCGTGACCTTCCTGCTTGCTGTTCCTTTTGCCCCAGTGCTTGCTCCCTCTCAGTTATCCGCTTGGTTCATCTCTCATTCAAGACTCTACCCAGCTGCCTCCTTCTCCTGAGGCTTCTCCTGGCCACTTCTATTACCTTCTTCCACCCCCCCCACAGGCTCTATTTCTTTTCCCCAGAATACTCTCCACCTTCTACGAGATGACCTGATTTACTTATTTACTTTATTTTTTGACCACCACCTCCATCATCCAAATGTGAGCCCAGTGAGGAATGGCATCTGTGTCTGTTTTCATTTTTGCTCTATCCTTTGCCCCTAAAACAGGGCCAGGCCCGGGGTAGGTGTTCAGTAAACATTTATAGAATTAATGAGAATTAGGACAAAACATTGTCTCATAATTTACTAAAGCATTTACCATTATTAAATGTTCATCTTATTTTCCAGATTTTTTTTCGTCACCGTAAATAATGCTGCTATAAACAGCTTATTTCATATAGTTTATCTCCCCCTTTTCTTAATGATTTCTTTGGGTCACATTTCCACAGTGAACATGGCCAAATGTCTTTCCAAAAGGATTTTTGTCAATTTATGATGCCACCACCATGAATAGCTCTGACTCCCTTTCCAGGCTACCTTGCCACCGTTGGGTTTTGCCCTGTCTTTATTTGTGCCATTTAATAGTTGTAAGTATTGTAAGCCTTATGATGGTTTTGACTTGCATTTCTTTTTTTTTTTTTTAAGATTTTATTTCTTTATTTGAGAGAGAGTGAGAGAGAGAGAACAAGAGGGAGGAGGGTCAGAGGGAGAGGCAGACACCCTACTGAGCAGGGAGCCCAAAGCCCAACTCTATCCTGGGATTCTGGGATCTTGACCTGAAACCTCAGACCTTAACCGACTGAGCCACCCAGGTGCCCCTGATTTGCATTTCTTTAACATTTAAATACAGTTGGTCCTGAGTTCTTTCATCTGTCTTCTGCTATAAACCACCAGTTCTAGACCCCTGATTATTTTTTGGATGTTGGAGGGGAAAAGCCTTGGTTCATCCCTCTTTTCTCCATACTGTTTGGGGGGCAAAGATATTAATCTTCATTTATATTTGGTGTAAGTATGCTACTATCTCCATTCCATCCAATTATTTGCTTTCCTGTTTGTGTTTCTACTTCAACTCTGTGTTTGAATATTTACAGCTGTAGACTACTGTGCCACAGAGAACCACGGGTGCAAACACGAGTGTGTGAATGCGGACGGCTCCTACTTTTGCCGGTGCCCTAAGGGATTTGCTCTTAACCCAGATGGAAAAACCTGCACAAGTAAGTTACATTAATTAAAAAGTTTGTGTGTCTATGTTTTGGGGGACTGTTTTTGGACCTCACATTTTATTTACTTCCATTTATTTTAATCCCAGTGTCATTAACATACAGTGTCATATCAGTTTCAGATGTACAATATGGTCATTCAGCAACACCACCGGCATTTTTTTGGTGCTCTCGCTATGGGCACTGTGGCATTGGGAGCTCTCCCAAGCATGCTGTAAGACAAGATTATGTGCTGGGGAGTCTGAGACCTTCTGCCCCTATTCCTCCTTTGTCAGGCCTATCTTCATTTGTCCTGGGACTGTAGACCACCCTGTCTCGACCTCACTCTTCAAGGCATTAGACAGAGGTATCTGTCCTTTATTGGAAACCCCCTATGGGAATGTTCTTCCAACATTTGCCGAGTGTGCTGGCAACCGGACCATCTTACCTCACGCTGGCTCAGCCGGGCTGTGCGCATCAGTATTAACAGAGCTTAAGGAATACTTTCACTGAAGCCTTGTGGCTTGTGGGCTTCAGCTCTGACTCCACACGAGTACAGGGAAATCGCTGAGCCGAAAGGAGTCGAATATGGTTGCTTTGGGGTGGGGGAGGGGTGGCCAGAGGGCGGTTTGCCGAGAATTGCTCATGCTTTTGTTTGACATATTTAGTTCTCTTTGATTTTAACTATACACACACAAATCAGAATTAATTTGAGCTCCTGAAATCCGACCATAAAGAATTTATAAACTAAAGATGTTTTGCAAAAGGATTGCAAGAGCATTCTTTTACACGTGAAGGTGTTCAGCGCACTTACGAGGTTGTGTATGGATTATCATCCTGTAGAGGGGTTCACCTGAGAGAAGTGTGGTTTTGTAAAGTATTAGGGCCCAGCATTTTTAAAAAATGAAGTTTTGTCCTTTTTAAAAAGATTTTATGTTTTTGGTTTTGTTTTTTTTTTTTTGAGAGAATGAGCGAGTGAGAGCACAAGCAGGGGGAACAGCAGAGGGAGAGGTAGAAGCAGGTTCCTGGCTGAGCAGGGAGTCCGATGTGGGGCTCAATCCTAGGACCTTGGGATCATGTCCTGAGCCAAAGGCAGATGCTTAACCTACTGAGCTACCCGGTGCCCCTAAAAAATGAAGTTCAATAGCAGATTAGTGTACATACATCAATGAGAAAATAGGATTTCAATTCATAAAAAGTTCTTGTGCCCATAACCTTTCTAAAACAAATTGATGATGTAAAGCAGAATATACTTGCACAGTATTTTAAAAATCATCCACCACAAAACTGACATAGGAACTTGCCCTTCGACCCCTAAATACCAGGAGCTTCCAAACACTGGAGCTGGAGGCCGGGCTGGAGCATGAAATTGCAAGGGACACCTTCAGTCAAAACAGACGTTTCTGGAGTCCTAACCATGTGCCAGTTGCAATGAGCAAGGCGAGGTCCTTCCTGGACAGTAGCCTATCTGGGCTGAGTCTTGAAGGCAAAGCCTTCATTTATTTACCAGGCAAAGGAGGCTGAGACAGGGTAGGGGCCTGGAGGAGGGAAGAAATGCAAAGATATGAACCAGACAGGCTCAGGCCCATGCCTGGCCCAGGACCTCCACGCATTTTATTAGAAGTAAATGAATGCGAGGACTCCTCTGTTCCTAGTCTCCCTTCCCTTCTGAACATTCGGACATAAGCCAGCAGCAGCCTGGGCTGTGGTCATGGCAGGGAACGTGGTTGCTGGGCTGGTAGGTCATTTCTCTTCGCCAGAGAGGAGGCCGTGTGGTGCCAAGGGGCAGCCTTCGGCCTCAGATTGAATTCTCTCCTTTCACTGGGTGGTCTTGGGTGAATTATTTGTGCCTCAGTTTCCTCAACTGATAGGGATGAGAATCCTGCCTGCTTCAGAGTGTTGTCTTGAAAACTAAATGAAATCATCCGCAGAAACCATTAGGCAAATTGTCCGGTGCTGAGCCAGTTCTCTGAAGGGATGATACTGCCTTCAAAGATTTTAAATTGGTATTTATTGAGCATATACCACACGCCTGAGCTAAGTTTAATAGTGCATAAAAAATTCAAGACAGGGCCCCAGGCTTCCACTGGGATGAGACTTGGAGGCAAACACACATCCCATCCCGTCTCCCTCCTGCCTCTGCAGAACTTTGTCCCTGCCTGGGGTCCGTGTCCCCAGTTCCCAGTGCCTCACCATCACCTCCACCCTGCGGCTCAGCATGTCTCCTATCCCAGAAGCTCTTGGGACGTGGAGGGTTACAAGCCCCAGGACGGTGCTGGCAAGGGGACCCTGGCAGTGGACACCGAAGCACAGGGGCACTGGGAGGAGACGTCTGGCTAGGAGGCGAGGGACAGACTGGCCCAGCTGGGAGCCTCTCCAATTAGGCACAGAGCCCAGCAGTCCAGCCACCTCTGAGCCCTGGTAGGTTCAAGACCCAGGAGTGAGCAGAGAGAAGTGTTAGGCACTTACAGGAGTCTGGGCAGGCAGCATCAGGGACATGTGTCCCCTAGAAAAGGGACCCTCTTACTCCCGTGCTCAGGAGCAGGGTGAGACCCAGACCTGGGGAGGTTACTGGCGAGAGGAAGGGGCCTCCTGGCTTACTTGGAAAGCTGCGAGAGCAGGAAATAAAGTGAAATCCAGCAGTAAGAACTGAGAGACTTGGGAGCACCCCACATCTGTGAGGGACAAGAGCAAGAACCGTGAAAGAGGGGCCAGTTAAAAAGACAGAAACAGGATGGGGGCAGAAATTCAGAATCTAGGCAGCCAACCTGTTAGTAATTAATGAGGCATCACATCAGCTTCCAGCCAAGTCGGCCTGGCTGCCGCTGTGATGTTGAGAGATCTTCTAAAACATTTTTTCCACTTCTCATAAACTTGCAGAAAATGAAATAAAACAAAAGATACTCAGTCCCTTAAATGTCTCTATTTTTAACCAAGAGTATATCTGAGGGCTTCATCTAATCACTAAGTATGTAATTATTGTCTGGAAATAAGAGAATGTCAATGTGATCTACCAAGCATGATCAATTTATGTTTAAGCCAAAATATACTTAATAGAGCTTTATGTTCCTGAACAAATAATTTAAAATATGTAAGTACTCCAAAAAAGCACCACTTTTTATATCAGTTCTTTACCTTGAAGCAACCCATCCAAAACTATCTGAATATTTTGTAGAGGGGAGAATAGAAATATGCAGGTGCCACTAATTTGCAAAATATTGACAAGACTTTTTTTCATTATAATCAAATATACGTAATAGATTTACTGCTGTGACCATTTTGAAGTATACAGTTCGGTGGCATTGAGAACATTCACCTTGTTGGACAACCATCTCCACCATCCAGCTCCCGAACTTTTCATCTCCCCAAACTAAAACTCATCCTTATTAAATAACTCCCCATTCCCTCCCCAGCCCCCAGCCCCTGGCAACCACCCTTCTACTTTCTGTCCATATGAATATGATGACTCTAGGTCCCGGTGTAAGTGGAATCATGCAACATTTGTCCTTTTATGACTGGCTTATTTCACTTAGTATCATGTCTCCAAGATTCACCCTTCCATGTTGTAGCCTGTGTTGGAATTTCCTTCTTTTTTAAGGCTGGACAATATTCCGTTATATGTAGACATCACACTTTGTTTATCCATTCATCTGTCACTGGACACCTGGCTTGCTTCCACTTTTGGACTATAGGGAATAATGCTGCTATGAATGTGAATGTTCCAGTGTCTGTTCAAACCCTGCTTTCAGATTGCTAGATCATATTATGGCAAGACCTTTTGAGCTCTAATTTGAAACCGTTACTACTGAGCCAGGCATGAGAACATTTTGAGATGTTCGGGGTCTTTTCATGGGAAAGATAGAGGGCTTCCATCCACTGGACAGGAATTCATGTCTTGATATCAGGAAGACTGTCGGTTTCTGTCTCATGCTTAATCATCTCATACCCGTGATAATGAGTTAAGGCAATTATAAACATTTGTGATTTACATAATAGTACATTGCTAGTTATTATTTACTGACTTTGAGAGCATTATACTCATTGTGTTTTAGACCCCACTGATAACTTGGTTGACATTTCCATCCTTCTTTTTTCAAAGAGGAATGCTTTGCAAGTACTACATGAATATTTAGACTTTTCACTAAACGTGAAACACGGAGAAAGGGAGTAATTTTTTTACTGAATCAGCAACATAAAATACAGAATGTGTAAAATATATCAGTCTTTGGGTTTCCTGGCCAGCTCACGGTTAAGCTACTGTTAAAGCCACTTTTGAGAGACCTGTGTGCATCAATGACTCTCCATTGGAGGCAGCTTTAAAGTTCAACCTAGTTCTAGCCCAACCACCTGTCCTACAACATTCCACCATGCCATCGTCCAGCCTGCACTTGAATACTCCTACTGACAGGATACTCACTACACCCCACACAGTGCATTCCACTTTGTGCAGCTCTGACTCTTAGGAAATGATTCCTTAAACTAAGCTGATAACTACTTCCTTGCACTTTGAAACTGACAGAACAAATTAAGCTTCTTGTATTTTCTGGTTCACTAAAACTGAGTCATATCAGAATAACTTTCTTTCATTTAGTCAGGCATGGAAAATGTGGAAGGAACTATATATACTTTCATAGACATTCAGCCAATTTGCTGGTGAAAGCCCTGTATCCCGTAGACCAGATGGAGAAATGTGTGCCGGATGAAAGAATAATTAGTTGGGTCTGTGACCGCCTGAATGTCTGGACCCAGAAGATATTAACTGCTGAGCTGAGATCCTCAGGGAGGGAGGCTTTTTAAGGAGCTTGGCAAAAAGAAGCCTGAAGAAGGGTGTGAGATCTGTCTTATATCCTTAGTGACCCTGTGTTGGTTCTTAGTGGGTAATGTTTACACATTAAGAGTGATCCTGATCACCATTTATTCGTTCAACAAATATTTGTTGAGCACCTACTATGTAACCAGATACTATTGGAGACAGCATGCTGTGGTAAGTAAAACAGATCGAAACACTGTGCTTATTATGGACATTCTATTGGTCAGATGGGCCCACAAGAAACTGGCATTTGATTGAAGACTTGAAAGAGGTGAGGGAGAGGAGACTTTTTAAAAAAAATTATTTATTTATTTGACAGACAGAGATCACAACTAGGCAGAGAGGCAGGCAGAGAGAGAGGAAGGGAAGCAGGCTCCCTGCTAAGCAGAGAGCCCGACGCGGGGCTCGATCCTAGGACGCTGGGATCATGACCTGAGCCGAAGGCAGCCGCTTAACCAACTGAGCCACCCAGGCGTCCCACCCATTTTGATTTAAATGGCCACATTCGACACATGGTTCTAGATTAAAGGAAGCTAAGCATAAATGAAAACTAAATATATCTCTGACCCTATACTGGATCCTATTAATGGAGGAGTAAAAACGCTATAAGCAGCCCAATTAGATAACTCATAAGACTAGAATATGGATGGTAGATTAAAGTATTATATCAATGTAGATTTGTGAATTTTATAACTATACTATGGTTATGTAAGAGAATATCCCTTCTCTTAGGAAGTTCACAGTGTATTGAAGGAAAAAAGACTAAGACGTATGTAACTGACCTCAAGTAGTTCAGAAAGATGAGCAGATAAAGCAGATGGGGTAGAATGTTAACAATAGGCAAATCTGGATAGAGTATATGGGTGTTTCTTGTACTTATATCCTTGTATTCTTATGTTCGCTCCTTCTTGTAAATTTAAAATTGTTTCCAAATTAAAAGCTTTAAAAAAATACCTTACATGTGGGACGCCTGGGTGGCTCAGTTGGTTAAGCGGCTGCCTTCGGCTCAGGTCATGATCCCAGCATCCTGGGATCGAGTCCCGCATTGTACTCCTTGCTCAGCAGGGAGCCTGCTTCTCCCTCTGCCTCTGTCTGCCACTCTGTCTGCCTGTGCTCTCTCTCTCTCTCTCTCTCTGACAAAAAAATTAAAAAAAACAAAACAACAAAAAAAAAACCTTACATGTGATTATGATATTTTTTAAAAACTTCCAGTCTTTTTGAAGGCCTGGCTGGCTTAGTTGGTGGAGCACGCAACTCTTGATCTCAGGGTCGTGAGTTTGAGCTCCACATTAGGTATAGAGATTACTTAAAAATAAAATCTTAAAAAAATAAAGAGTTCCAATCTTTTAAGGATACATTATGAAATATCTATGGACAAAATGATAGAACATCTGGGGTTTGTTTCAAAGTAACATGGAATCCTAATATAGGAGAAACAGATCGATTCTCTTGAAGATGAATGTGATGTACATGAGTTTATTATACACTTCTGTCCATTTTTGTGTACGTTTAACATGCCATGACTTTAAATCAGGAAGAATTGGCATTCACTCAATGTTTTTCCTTTTAAGGATATTGTGTGCCTTTCTCTTACTCATTTTGTTTCCTATGGTACTGCCTGGGAAAGCTCATTTATACCAAATGTTTCGTTATGAAAATGATATCCTTAGGTCATGTATTCCTTAATGCAATAAAAATCCTCATCACAACAAAACTATTTCTTTTATGACCCCATCAGTGGCCAACTATTTCGAGCAATTTTAAGCAGTGGGTCCAAATTCCCATGAGAGCAAGAAACTTTGATCAGACCCTTCCATAGAAGCCACTTTCCATATCTAAGAATGCTTATACAATTAAAACCCCATTATAAAAAATTCCAAGTAACCTTGTTTTTTCTTGATGTTTTGGTTTGAATTAATCTAGAGATCATGTTCTCTGACTGGGAAGGCTTGAGAAAATCTAAGTGAAGAGGAGTCCAGTGAAATAATGAGAGCAGTACTTTGCAATCCGAATATCTGTGCCGTTCACTCCATTTTCCCAGGATCTGACTTGGTGTCCTATCGTTTGGCTCAATGTCTGAGGGATTTAAGTGGTTTGGAGTTAAGCTTTGGGAAGATTTCATTGTTTTAATTGCATAAATTCCATAAAGCATTGAACTAGGCTCTCTCTTCCCAGCCTGTGATACAACAAACAGATGCTCCATCACACTCATCTATTTTAACGACTCTTACATGAACCAGGACAAGGAAAGCATCTTCACAAATTCATTTGCTGCATAAACATTTTGTAACATGCCGAGAAAGTTCTCACTGGGGGGCCATATCTCTAAACATGGAAGTAGCTTCATTGAGAGATCCTTTCATAGCAGGAGTGTTTGAGGTTACAGGAATTTATCTGTTTAGGGAAAATGAAGACTGAAAATCCCTTGGTTTTCCTGTTAGAGTTTTCGTTTTGTGCATCATTATTATAATTTTTCTTTCTCTCCAGAGATAGACTACTGTGCCTCGTCTCGTCATGGATGCCAGCACGAGTGTGTTAACACAGATGAGTCCTATTTCTGCCGCTGCCTAAAAGGTTTTACCCTGAATCCAGACAAAAAGACCTGCAGAAGTAAGTCACCCTGGGTGTAGAAGGGCTTGTTCCCATCAATGCCCTGCTAATTTTCCTTGTCCTTGCAAGTCTTAAGCAGATTTACTTGTACTTAGCATTTGTGTTCATGAACACTCTTCTGCCGTTGAGTTTACCTTTTGTCATCCCTGATTCTGAGATGAGGATGATTTCTAGAGACTGAATAGCCCCACAACATGTATTTGGGACTTGTCTGGGCCCAGAGACAGGAGGTAAAAGGGGTTAGTTTCTTCCTGTTAGATCAGTTGAGATATCTGACGGTTGCTAAGGGGGCGGAAATTGCTGCTCTATCCTCTTTGACGTGAAGGAAGGAAAAACTGATTCTGGGGCATCCCTGCAGGGTTCAAGAGGTACATGGTGTCAACAGGCTGAAATGAATGATATGCTGAGTGGCTCAAGTCAACTGGCGCATCAAGGAGGGTCTAGAGCATTTCCCCAAATGGGATCTCTTTAAACCAGACTGTCCCTGAGAAACCACTAGAACGGAAGGTCCACAAGGACAGAGAGGCTTCTTGCTCTCCCATTCTTGAATCCTCAGCTCCCCAAAGGCTTGGCACATGGAGATGTAATACAAGACTTATTGAGCGGATGATTGAAGGAATGAGTAAACAGATCTCTCAGATTTATCATCCTGAGAAATTGCCACTATTATTTGAATTACTCGATCTCTTTAGAAAGATGGCCCTTTTAAGGCGTGCAGATAGTGAACTTTTTAAAGAAGTATTTCCATAGTCAGTCAACACTGAATTGCTCATGTTCTCCTGGAAGTCTTGTTTACTGAAATTTCTGGAGCCCTCATTTAGGGGTATATGTTCTCATGCACTTCTTCCCTTGCCTCTTCCTGGTGATATGTACAGCAGGGCTTTGCATTGCAGGCAGGACTGAATTTTCAAAAGTTTGACCATGAATTTCTCTGAAAAAGCCCTGTGGGCTATAGAACTGAATCCAGACAGAGCCCATTCTATTCCCAGGACATATGGACTTAGCCACTCACTCTAATAAGCGTTAGACCTTGTATGGTGGGAGATGGTTGCAGATCCCATGTTTTGAAACTGAGCCTCTCTCATAAAAGATAATCCTACGGTCTTGCCTAGATGCAAGCCCTGGAAACATTCGAGCATTATATAAGAATTTGCACTGAGAGCATTCAGAATGTGAAAAGAGTTAGGTGGAATATTTTCCATTAGACCACACATGTGTTCATTATGGGGAAGGGCCAACTTTTCTGGCCAGGCCACTCCTCTCTGCTGTTTACACCTTTTTCTAGGGATAAGTGTGTTCGTGGCTAACTATACCCAGGGAAGATCAGTCCCGGGTGGACTCCTTTGCAGACCAAAAGTTCTTATGTAGGGGATCATTAGATCTGGTTCAACTCAGGCACACGTTGTGGTTGCCAGCTTCATGTGTGTTACTAATGGAGGGAAAAGGGAACAGGTTAGACATATGGCCATCAGTACAGAGGAATTTGCTTGAAGCTCTCATCTCTTATTTATTTATTTATTTATTTATTTGAGAGAGGAGAGAGAGAGAGCAAGCAAGCACGAGTGGGAGAGGGAGAAAGAATCTCAAGCAGATTTACATTGAGCATGGAACCCTGAGATCATGACCTGAGCTAAAAGCAAGAGTCAGCCACTTAGCTGACCACACCACCCAGGTGCCCCTGAAGCTCTTCATCTCTTATCAATCATCTAGGATTCCTTCAACCTCTGCCACTCCCCCATATCCTGCCTGGAGAGGGACTTGGAGTAAGAGGAGGGTCTAAGGTGGTGGACACATGCATTGTTATCAGACGAGGAGGGAGGTCAAGAAGAGAAGCGCGAGTGGAGAGGAGAGGAGGTGACCGTGGGGAGTAGTCTGACCACCACAGAGGAGCCCACAGATGGGCCTGTTTCCAGGCTGTGGCCCAGTCCAGTCTCTCATGCTGGTTCATTCCTGTTTAGCAATTGTAGCTCCATTTTCTCTAGCCAGGTGTCCTGCTTTTTCATCCAAGAAAAATGGAATTTGTTTCTAAAACCCCATATCCTCACCAGTCCTTCTCCCAACATCCTCCCTCATCGTTACATTTTCCATTGTCTGTGTAGACCCAGCCCTGGGCTTGGAAGGTCAGCCTCTCCCCTGACTGAATGACTGAATGTTTGCACTCTGTCCATTATGGCAGACAGCTGTTAATGGAAGTAAGCGCTCCCTGTCTCTCTGGGGCATTACATGGAAGAAGGAAACAAGAAATTCAATTTAAATCTGGAGTTTGTTATTAGGAGTTTGAAGATCTCAAGAGCGTTATGGACCTCGAGCTAAGGGTACAGCCATTTGCATTTAATTGATGGTGGATGGATATGGGCGATTTTCAAATCTAATAAGAAATCTGTTTTTCCAAGGAATTTGATGTCATCCAATTAAGGTGGAAAACAAAGTTCAAGACAGAATTCTACTGAAGAAAACTCTTTTGGCTTGGATTTCTTCTTCCTCCTCATCTGGGCACAATTCCTTTTTCTAGAAAGTACTGTCATCATTTTAAAGCATAAATTATTAAGGCGGTGGTGCAAAGCGCAGAAACTGGGACTGGCCTGGCTGTTGAGGTGGGGCCTGTGGGTAGAATCCTATGTGGGTGTGACCTGTGTGCTGGGCTCCAGGATGGCTCATGCTGGAACCAAGGCTGTGCTCGCCGTTGCTCGGAGACATCATACTCAAAGAGCTGGGATGGCGTCCACAGGTTGGACAGAGCTGGGAGATGTGAGGGCTGGTCTTAGCCGTGTCACTCATACTGCCCCTACAACCCTGAACATACTGCTCTCTCTCTCTGGACCTGGATTTGCTAAACCAAAGGACATCCTGCTTTAAAATCTGGTAGCCTGTACAATTTTTCTGAAATGTGCTCTCTGTGCCACTCCATGGGCATTATAATTCACTGCTTGGGGGTCCCCACTCTTTCATGTTTTTATGTTGTACCTTCTCAGCAAAGTCTCCAGCTTTCTTGTGAGTTGGCCCCCATAAGCTCTGTTTAAAATGCTTTGTCTGATGGTTCTGCCAACTGACCTCTCGTGGGCTTCACCAGGTAAAGCTACCCTCCAGCCCGGCCTGTGTATAGCACTTACAGTTAGGTGAGGAGACCGAACCAGATCTGGGGCACATCGTAGGTACTCAGTAAATACTGATGAAGTGATGCACATGTGAAGAAATGTAACTCAAGCATGTAAAGAAGGCCAAGATCCACGGTTAAACCTTTGCAGTCAGGAACTCTTTGGAGAAGAGCTGCCTTGCTGTTTGCCAGATAGCTGAGTGGTAACATCTTTAAGACTCTGAATGATTTTCAGTTTAATTATTTCATATGTAATTCTTTCTTAAAAATAATACTGGGGGGGGCGTGCCTGGGTGGCTCCACGGTTGAGTGTCTGACTCTTGATTTTGGCTCAGGTCAGACTCTCAGGGTCCTCTCATGGCCCAGCAGGGCGTCTGCTTGAGATTCTCTTCCTCTCCATTGGCCCCTCCCCCCGCTTGTGTGTGGGCATGCTCTCTGTCTTGCCCCTCTCTTAAATAAGTAAATAAATCCTTAAAGAGAGAGAGAGAGTGAGGGAGAGAGATTTCTGGTTTTTAAGAAATTGTGATAAAATATACATAACATAAAAATGACCATTCTAACCATTTTTAATTGTACACTTCAGTGGCATTAAGAACATTCCCATGGGGTGCCTGGGTGGCTCAGTGGGTTAATGCCTCTGCCTTCGGCTCAGGTCATGATCTCAGGGTCCTGGGATCAAGCCCCACATCGGGCTCTCTGCTCAGCAGGGAGCCTGCTTCCTTCTCTCTCTCTCTGCCTGCTTCTCTGCCTACTTGTGATCTCTGTCTGTCAAATAAATAAATAAAATCTTTAAAAAAAAAGAGAGAGAACATTCCCATTATTGTGCAATCATCCTTAAACTACAGAACTTTTTCATCTCTCCAAATTATACCCATTAAACAATGACTCTCCATTCCTATCTCCGCCTCCCAGCTCCTGGCAGCCACCATTCGATTTTCCGTGTCTCTGAATTTGCCTGTTCGAGTTACCTCATATAAGTGGAATCATATAATATTTGTCCTTTTGTGTCTGACTTATTTCACATCCCATAATGCCTTCAGGCATCATCCACGATGTAGCATAGGGTTATGAGGATTAAAAGAATCCTTCCTTTTTAAGGCTGAATTCAAGTCCCTGCTTTTGATTCTTTTGGGTAAATACCCACAAGTGGAATAATTTTCTATTTAATTTTTTGAGGAAACTACATACTGCTTTCCACAGTGGCTGAATGCTGGCTTTTTAAAACAGCATTTACCGAAAACAATTTGACCTTTCTTTGGATGTGTAAGGAAATGATTCCTGCAGACCCTCAGCTATGTGGCCCCAGACTATAGGGCCCTTTGTACTCTGTGTCTCTTTGCTTGGTTGTTTTTTGTTTTGTTTTGTTTTGTTTTTTTGGTCTGTTTGTATGTGGCCAATGTTTTATTGACAGGCCCCTTTTTCCTCACTGAAGCTCCTTGCTTGTTTCCCAGCATTCAGTTCTGTTCCACACAGGTAAGGTGGTTGGTGAGTTCCGGGCTGAAACCACACTCAGCTCCCCTCACACAGAAAGGTTGAGTTACAAAGAGTGCCAAGGGGTCAATGACGCTTGTGGTGGCATCTCTCCTCTCAGGCCATTCCCTGCGTGTGGAGAGAATGCTCTCTGCGTGCTCTGTCTGCAAGCACTTCTGCTCAAACTCTGTGCCCTTGGAAAGTTCCACCCACCAGTCACCTGGGAGGGCGCATCATAGCCCCTTGAAGGGATGTTTGCCAGGCTGGCTTAGATCAGTCATGACTCATGCCTTGGGGGTCAGGGTTCAGTGCCAAGAAGACAGGGTAATGGCTGTTGTCAAGGCAACCAGCAGTGTCTACCACATCCCCAGAAGAAAGAACAATGAGTTAGACAGCTCCAGTTCAGCCACTAATGTGACAGTTTTTCCAACACCAGTCTCATGAAGGCCCTCCACGAGGTCATTTGATTTCCCCGTTCTCTATCTCCCCTATAACCTGCTCTTCATGAGTTCCTGTGATTTAAACATTTTCTACCACGAAATGAAATGCTAATTGGCTCCCAGTTAGGATGCCGCTCCCACCTAGGGGCAGAAACTGAGCTTGGACTGGGACAAATTTCTATACAGGACATAACTGCCACAACCCGGGGCAGCATCAGATGTGTCTTCTCCACTTTTTTGATATGGAGGCCGCCATGATCTCACATAGAGCGAGCTTAAGCCTTTGGACCCTTCTCAATGTAACTGCCCCATCCTGCCTCACCTAGAGAACTGAATGTTTTGCACGATGAGCTTTTGTTGGCACTGCCTTGTGCTGTTCAATGTCATTGTCAGATATCACTGCTTTGAGCCCTAGTGATCAGGTTAACTGGAAGAAAAGACTAACTAGATTTTCTGGGTGTTTCTTTCTTGGGAAGGGACAGGCTAGGGATTATGGTCCTCAACTCATTTCACCAGCCTTTGGTCATCAAAAGGCAGAAAGACCCAAGCTGGAGGAATCGTACTTCGGATCCCAGGTTCTCCTTCAAACCAGCTCCCAGAGAGCAAGAGCTGTCTTCTCTGTCCTGTAGAGCGCCTTGTTTCCTGAGTATGTGCTGTGAGGGGCTGACCGCATAGCTGTGGGAGAAGCTCAGAACCTTCAGGAGAGTCTGCCCTTTCTCCCCTCAGGGATCAACTACTGTGCGCTGAACAAACCGGGCTGTGAGCACGAATGCATCAACACGGAGGAAGGCTACTACTGTCGCTGCCGCCGGGGCTACACCCTGGACCCCAATGGCAAGACTTGCAGCCGTGAGTGTGCTGGAGCGGGCGGTTCGGCTGGGAGGGTGTGGTTCACACGTATCTCCGGGGCTCACTTCTGAAGCTGCTGGGTCTCCTAAGGGCCTGATGGCCCGACAGGGTTACCCTTCCTTGCCTCAGTTTCATCATCCATAAAATGGGACTATTCATGCTACCCACCTCCAGGATTGGGTTATGAGGATTAAAAGAATCAATATGTATAAAGCACTTAGAAAAGTGCTGCTAAATATCCACAATAGCCAAACTATGGGAAGAGCCCAGATGTCCATGGACAGATGAATGGGTAAAGAAGGTGTGGTATGTATATACCATGAGATATTACTCGGCCATCAAAAAAAATGAAATCTTGTCATTTGCAACGATGTGGATGGAACTAGAGGGTATTATGCTAAGCGAAATAAGCCAATCAGAGAAAGACAATTATCATATGATCTCACTCGTAATTGGAATTTAAGAAACAAAACAGAGGATCATAGAGGAAGGGAGAGAAAAATGAAACAAGACTAAATCAGAGAGGGAGACAAAACATAACAGACTCTCAATCATAGGAAACAAACTGAGGGTTGCAGGAGGGGAGTGGGGCAAGGGGATGGGGTAACTGGGTGATGGACTTTAAGGAGGGCATGTGGTATAATGAGCACTGGGCATCATAGAAGACTGATGAGTCACTGAACTCTACCTCAATTAACCATGTGTTAATTGAGTGAACTTAAATTATAAAAAAGAAAAGTGCTGCTAAAACATCTGCACAAAACCCCTGGTTGGAGGGTCTGGTTACCCTTAATTTTCAGAGTAGGAAACTGAGGAAATGTTTCAAAGTGCTATTAAATATTAATGAGTGCTCAATAAATATCAGCTAATATTAGTCTTTGCTGTTGAGAGCGCTGATTAAGCCAGACCTGCTGGAATCTAAAAATCCAAGCACGACTACCTACCAGACATTTGTTCCCAGGCAAGGTATATAACTTTGCCAAGCCTTGATTTTCCCATCTGTTTAAAAAGGTGACCGTAGTAGCAGTAATGATGTGCTCGAGTTTTTAAGGGGAATAAGCAGGACCATTTCAGTATCTTAGCCTGGGCCTGGCACAAGGAAAACACAATGAAAGATCATCATTCATCATGACCGCGGAGCCTGGGAGAGTGACCAGTGTGGCTGCAGGTTGGGACAAGGGGCCAAAAGGGACAGACCTCAGAAAGTACGTGGGCTACCACAGAGCTGGTCTGAGGGTGGAGCTGGGAAATATGGGACTTTTTGTGAAGGCTTTCTTAATTTTCTTGTGTAAGAGACACAACAAATCTCCATTTGGTGATGTAAATGCATGGAAACTTTTAGGCTTTGCCAGCTGGAAGGTTCCATCATGGTTTATGAGGCACAGTCTCCACTGGTCCAGGCCAGCGGGGGTGGGGGCTCATGAGCACTGCCATGGGGGCCTGTGACCCTGCTCCACTGGGAGAGGGGCTCCGTGACATGGCCCAGCACAGAAGGGGCCCTTTGTGCGGCTCTCTACCCGGCAGGCTGCACATCTGTTCCGGCTTTGTGGACAGAGATAGATTGTAAATGAGAACAGAGCAGCTGTTGAACATTTGGACCTCAGACTGCCAGAAGGGGAAATTTCACAGATGAAGTATTAGGTATAGAGCAATCCTCAGGAGAACTTGTGCCCCTTCAGTCTGTAGAGGGAACAAAGTGCCTCCAGTAGGCTTTCTAAGAACTGATCTCGGAGGTCAAAGAACTTTTGAACCAGAAAGTTAGTGCTGCTCTGCACTTGCCTCTGGAAGTCTCCAAGTCCTGACGAGAAGTCTGTGAGGAGCAGGGCATGCCCTGATAAAGATGGATCTGGGTACATTCTGCCTTCTTCCAGGAGTGAGGGGTCAGCCAGCTGACATCCCTGGCAAGTGTCCCAGGACAGACCTGGCACAACCTGATGGAGTCCACCTAGAGCCCCAGGGGCCATGCCTGTTCCTCTCTCCCAGCCTGCCTTGGGGGAACCTAGCATGGCTCAGAATGGGCCCCAGAAGAGAATGGGCCTAACTGTCTCTCTGGGATCAAATAAGGAAGACCGCTTAGCTTCAAGAGAGTATAAACCAAACCATTTCTTCCTAGGAGTTCCCAAAGAAGGCCATGGTAACCTGTTCCCCTCAAGTACTCAGGGAACCCCACCCCTAATGACAGCAAGCCCTTACGAGGTACATACTCCTTGAAGCTGTGGTGAGCCCTTTCCAGGCACCCACTCACTCTATCCTCACTGTAGCCGTAGGAGGCATCTACAGCCTTATCCCTATTCAAAGACAAGAAAACTATGGCACCAAAGGATTAAGTAACTTTCCCAGTGTCCCATGACTGGTTCACGGTGGAACCAAGATGTGAATCCGGGCTTCTGGCCCCTGAGATCCTGCAAGAGTTTGCAGTAGGAGCATCCAATGGTGGAATGTTCCAGAAGGCACCATCCTGGGCCCTTCTGTGGAGCCAGAGGCCAGGCACAAGGCCTTCAATGTGTCTCCAGTCCCTGGGTATGCGTTTTCTCCATCAAGAAAATCTGGGAAGCAGCCTGTAGGGCTGTCTGTGGGAGCCGCTCACCACAGCTCTGTGTTCACTGTCCTTCGCTGCTCACTGCCCAGCAGGGCCAGCTGTGCTGGGCTCGGGCGCCAGGATCGGCCACACAGGCAGCCTGTGGCTCTGGGTTGTTTTCTGGGTGTCCTGGGTAGGGGGGATGAAAACACTTTTTCTTGGTCATTTTCAGAGAAAAATGAAATTTTACCATTAGTTCTTTCCCAGCAATACTTAGTAAGCTTCCCCTCAGCGATTACCGTGTGCCAGCTCTAGTCTGAGGGCAGTACCCGAGTCACGTCCTCTCCTCACCACGTTCCTCTAAGAAAGCAGCCATCGTCATCCCCACTTCTCAGGTGGGGGAGCCATGGCCCAGAGGCCGGGGGACCGCCCAGCATTGCCTAGCTAGGAAGTGGTGCCCGTGGGATTTGAGCCCAGCTCCTGTGACGCCACCGCCACAGCCTCATTCTTAAGCTCTGTGGCTTTGGGCAGGCAGCTGGGCCTCCCTGAGCCTTGCTTTCCTCTCTGAGATGGGACTTACACCTGCCTGTGGCCCTGGGGACTGGCACAAAGGGCTGCGGTCACTAACCCCAAGACGGGAGGTGTAGACACTTCACTCCTCAAACACAGAAATTCGAGAACGAACAAACAAGGCTGAATTTCTAGAGGCCAGTTACACCAGGTGGAATGGAACCTTCCAGCAGTGCTCTTTGTGATGCCAATGAAGTCAATAGCTCCTAGGACCCCACCCCTCCACCCCCACACAGGAGTAGGTGTTTTTAATGCCCTGGCTGGTGAGCCTTATTGTCGGGTTATTTTGTGTTTTCCTGTGTGACAAATGCAGGAGTGGATCACTGTGCACAGCAGGAGCACGGCTGTGAGCAACTGTGTCTGAACACGGAGGATTCCTATGTCTGCCAGTGCTCGGAAGGCTTCCTCATCAACGAGGACCTCAAGACCTGCTCCAGTAAGTCCTCCACTATTCTCTTCTGCGGAAAGGCTTTGCAATGGGAGTGAAAAAACATGGCCGCCTCAGAGGAGGGTGGTTCAGGGCCTTCCCGGTCCTCTGGCCTTTTCCGTGCTCTGGGGACTGATGGTGGCAGATGTCCGGGGGCTGCATGCCCTTGAGGGGTGGGGGAGCAGATTGCATGACTTGTGGGGTGAGTGGGGGGAGACAAACAAGACGGGGGTCCCTTGATGGCCATCCTCAGGAGCCCAGAGCCTTCCTGCCCACCTCATCTGGCTGTCTGGCTTTGCAGGGGCAGATTATTGCTTGCTGAGCGACCACGGTTGTGAACACGCCTGCGTCAACACAGACCGGTCCTTTGCTTGTCAGTGTCCTGAGGGACACGTGCTCCGAGGGGATGGGAAGACCTGTGCCAGTGAGTGCTCTGGGTCCGGCGACAAGTGGGACTTGGCACCGGCCAGCTGTGGGTGCAGCATGAAGCCAGGCAGGGTTTCGAGGGGCCTGTGCGAGTGGGCATTAAAGGCCTCGTTCAGTGACTCGAGCCCTAGTGCTTCTCCCCCCATTCCCTACCAAGCTTCCTTCCCCTGTTCCCCAAGACAGCTTTTTCCTGTTTCTGCAGGGTGACTCGGGGTCATGTCAAAGCTGCACAGGGTCCTATTTCTTGCCTTTCTCTTCTCTCCCCCCAGTCTGGCGGAAAGTGGGAACCAGCCCATGGTGCCCAGTGAATGCTGACTTCATGCTGGGCACCGTGCTAAGCACCCGCAGCCTCGGGCTCTGGGGACACTGTGGAGTCCCCAGCTTGTGGGGAAACCGCAGCCCAGATTGAGTCAGGAGTCTGAGGCTCCCCTGTTAAAGGGGTGGGCCCCAGCTCTGGTCTGTGGGACTCCATAGAAGTCAGTCTTGGGAGAAGGGGAGGCTCCTGAGAAAACTTCCTTCCCCCAACCACATAATCCGTCAGCAGATGGAGAGGTTGACAGTGATGATTCCTGAGCACATATATCCTTGCAGTAGCCCCAATTCCTGTTCCATTAATTAATTAATTAATTTTTAAAAAAGATTCTTGATTTATTTCTTCGACAGAGACGAAGAGAGACAGTGAGAGAGGGAATATAAGCAGGGGGAGTGGGAGAGGGAGAATCAGGCTTTCCGCTGAGCAGGGAGCCCGATATGGGGCTCGATCCCAGAATCATGGGATCATGACCTGAGCCAAAGGCAGATGCTTAATGACTGAGCCACCCAGGCACCCCCCTGTTCCATTAATTAAAAAAAAAAAAATTGGCCCTTAGATCTCCCCCTCTCCTCACTGGAGAATGTTGTGTTTTCTGCCTTGCACTCCCAGTGGACTAAGGTAAAGACGGAAAAAATAGTTATTTTGACAGAAGGCATCAGATATGGAGGGAAAGGGCTACAGTTGTCCTTCCCCCTAGCCTGCTGGTCTTTCTGGTGACAGGGTACCAGACTTCCCTGACTACGGGTACCATGGTGGCCTTTCGCATGCGCTGCTGCTGAGCTGCGGTGCGCCCCTCCCTGCAGACGGCGAGATAACATTTCCCTAGTTTGCGATAGATTCTCGAGGATGGGTCATCCCTGTGTAGCTGGCCTGTGGCTACTGCCAAGGGCACGGGGAGGGGGCGTGCACGGGGAACAGAAGGAGGGTGGGCGCGGGGAATTGCGTCTACGTGGGACTGCATGCCAGAGCCAGAGGCGTGGATTTTATTGTGTTTTTTAATTTTTAATTTTTTTTATAAACATATAATGTATTTTTATGCCCAGGGTACAGGTCTGTGAATCGCCAGGTTTACACACTTCACAGCACTAACCATAACACATACCCTCTCCAATGGTTTTTTTATTGGTTTGCTTTCATTTTCCATTATCTTGGATTATTCATATCCTTCCTTTGTCTATCCCCCCGCCACTCCTGCGCCCCCACCCCACCCCACACCTTACTATGATTATCAAGAGCCCACTATTAGTTGGCTGGAGGGTGTCTAAGAAATTCTCACGGCCCTTCCCAGCAAACACGGCCCCTTACAGTCACACGCCCCCTCCCTCCTCACCCGGGTCCCGAGGAGTGAGGCCTCTGACACTTAAATGTTGCACATTTGCCCGTTTAAGTGCAGTGCAATCAGAAGTGAATTTTGATGTGTATCTATTTATATGTGGTTGTGACTCTGAAGGCTTCTGAGATGATCAGATAGGTCAGAATTATCCTCTGGGAATGGTGGTTCCCATTCATAAAGAAATGAGTTTTACCCACCAGCACTGAACTCTTCCCCTAAATGATTCAGCCGCCCTGTCCTGTAATAATAGGCTTGTTTTCAGTGTGGCCATCGTTAACTGGGGGCTATGTTCCCCAGCTCTATGCCAGTTGACAAAGAGCATGACGACATGACTCCAACTTTCTGGAACAATCTGCTGTGCTGGGGAAGGGGGGAGCCTGCCACTGGCCAGCCAGGCCCGGCTCAGTGTGTGAGGATGTCCTTCATCCTTCAGACAGGCGGCCTCCTCTTAGAGCCTTGATAGCAGGTGGCCTGAAGAACACTTCACTCACTTTCCAGAAGGTTCTCTGAAGCATAGAGGGCAGACCCACATTCCCAGGGCCCTGAAACTATGTGGGCATTGTTACCCCCGTCCACCTGCAGGCACCCTGGGCTCTCCAGCCTCTGGGATGAAGCCTGTCCTCCCTTCTTCATGTCCTTGGCCTCCAAACTGTGATGGTATGTTTTCCCCGGAGACTTGCATTGTGGGATTGATGCACAGACTGGTGGGGAGGGGAATGAGGTAGTCTCTTATAGAAGCTGCAGCTGAGAGGTCTCCTCCCCTTCTAGCTCCCGGTGACTTCCCTGAGGTAGACTTTTGCAAGGGCGTCCCAGCATCAGGAAAGACTCCACAGGCTGGATGTGCACAGAGCCTACTGTCCACTAGTGTGCCAGCTCCTGGGGGTGACACTGAGTCTTGTTCTGAGTCAGAGTTCCCAGGCCTGGCCCACAGGAGATGCTCAACTAAGTTCATCGAGTGAGAGAGTGAAGTCAGAGACCGCCTGTCTTTTTCTCCTGTGGCACCGGGCACAGGCCCCACTCCCTGCGCAGCAACCTTCAGTGGCTCCCCACTGTCCCCCCAAAGAAAGTTCCAGTTGCATTTCTCAACTTGGCAATGTCAAAGAATCCCTTCCTCCACCTCTGGAGCCCCATCCCAGGTCTTCCCCGATCCCTCCAGTTCCTCAAGAGGGTAAGTCCCATTATTCTCTGAGTGGCCACTGTACCTCCAGGCTGTCCTTTCTCCACTTAGTGCCCGTCTTCCCTTCCCAGCCTTGCTGGTGGAAACCCCGCCTGTAGACGACATTCCCCACGGAGAACTTCCTGCTGCCAGCCCACTGGGCGCGCCTTCTCTGCCCTCTCACCCCATGCTACCCTTTGCACAGATCTGAGAAATAATGTGACAGAGTCAAAAGAATACTGAACTAAGAGCCCAGAGACTGGGTTTAAATATTTCTGCTTCCACCCCGGCCAAAAGACTTGACCCTTTCTGGATCAGATTGCTCAACTGTCAACTTGGAATGATGATTTCTGCCTCTCCATCAGGGTTGCCAAGTGGCACAGGGAGAGACAAATTTGAAATGTTTGGGGAACTTGTAAACTGCTTTAAACCCTAGCTTTCCTCCCACCGTTAGACTGCCCTGCAATGAGGCAATGGCTGAGGTAGCACCTTGCCTTAGAGACCTACCTCCTAGGGCTGGGCCTGCTTCCATCGGAGGGGCTGTAGAGATGGGCCACCCTGGGAGAAGTCAGACTCATGAGCTCCAAAGGCTGCTGTCAGACTCTGGCAAGGGCAGGGTGCTGACGGGAATCTGGGCCACAAGCCACAGAGCACTGGGAATCCTTGTCCAGCCACCACAGGGAGCCTTCGGGAATCTGGAAGTCCCAAATCAAGGTGCCGGCGTGGTCATGTTCTGATGAGAACCTTCTTGCCTTGCAGATGGCTGCCTTCTTGCTGCATCTTCTCATGGTGGTAGCTGGAGGGTGGGGGGGACAAGAACAAGCTCTAAGGACCCTAATCCCATCATGGGGTCCCCACCTCATCTACAACTCATTACCTCCTTACCTCCCAAAGATCTCACTTCCCAAAACCCCCACACTGGGGGGTAGGATTGCATTTGTTTGAATTTGGTAGTGGGGAGGGGGACACAATTCAGTCCTCAGCACGGAGTGAGGGGAGAAGACCACCTTCACCCTCAGTGTATTCACATTACAGGAGCAGAAGGAAGCTTCGAGGTCTTCCATTTCTTTGGTGGGAAACAAGCCCAGGAAGGGACCTGGCGCCTCCAAGCTGGGCCTGAGGGTCAGCAGCACAGTCAGGACCAGAACCTGGGTCCCCCAATTCAGGACCTTGTTCCCAGAGTAAGGTGTCCTCTAAGGGGACATCTCAGCTCAGCCATTTTGGGGGTTGTCTGAGCAAAAGCCATTACAGAGTTAGAGAATGATTAGCTGCTCCTAGTTTTATTATAAGAAACGCCCCCAAATGGTGTAATTCTATCTCCGGGCCCTCGTTACCCTCCTGGCAGGCCACGGTGGCTTTCTCCCTCTGGGGCTGGGCTGGTTTTCACAACCTCCTACGTGGAGCCGCAGACACAGGATTGCCGTCTGTCAGCACCACAGAGGTGCAAGACCACGGAACACGTGACCCAGCCGTGGCCATGCCACAGACATCCGTGACTCACCGGATGAGGAATCTGGATGGGAGCGCCGCCGTCTCCGTCAGCGCGCAGGCCCGTGGGATGTGGGCCCTGAACTCCCCCTGCTTTGTCCTGAAACCTGTAATCATCCTGATCACAGACTATAAATCCCATTCAAGATGGGGGCTGAATGAAAGGTGTGGACCTGCCTCCTAAAGGATGAAAGGAAGCGCATTCTTCTCCTGGAGGGAAATGTGTTCTTCCTGCCTCCTGAGATTTTCATACCTCCTCATCTGTTTTATTTAAGTGATGTTTCCCGGTAGTTTGCCCCCACTCTAGACTCTAGATTTGAGTCCGGGCACCTTCTTAAGTTCTCGGTCTGTTTGCTCTCATTCTCCCCAGATACTGACCGTGAACTTGCTGTGCGCTGGGCATGTCATGCCGGACACTGAGCCTGCCTTCCTGGGGTGGATGCCGGTTCCGTTTCTGCCCTGACAAGAGTTTAAAGTTTCTCAGGGAAGAAGGAAATTAAAAACCTTTCATGTGATGTGGGAAGAAGAGGCGCCCCAGGGGCGTGGGGCCAAGGGACCCTCAGCTAGTCTAGAGAAAGTTTCCTGAGAAGGAGATGGTCGATCTGACATCTGGAGATTGAAGGAGTGAGTTAGCCAGAGATGGAGGGTTTGATGGACTGAGTGTTGCTTTCCTCCCAAATTCATATGTTGACATCCTAACTCCCAAAGGCGATGATATCAGAAGGTGGGGCTTTGGGGGTGATCAGGTCATGAGCATGGGGCTCTCTTGAATGGGATTAGTGGCCTAATAGAGGAGATCCCGCAGAAGCCCCCCCCACCTCCCCCATTCCCTTCCACCATGTGAGGGTACAGGGAGAAATCTCCAGCCTGGAAGAGGGTCCTCACCCAACCATGCTGGCACTCTGATCTCAGATGCCAGCCTCCAGAACCGGAGGCTATAAATTTCTGCTGTTTCCCAGCCACCCAGTCTATGATATTTTGTTATAGCAGCCAGAACAGCCTAAGACAGAAGAGGAAGAGCTTCCCAGGCCCAGGAAACAGCCTGCAGAAGCCCAGAGAGTGAGTGTGCTGAGTGTGGAGTACTGAGCGCTCGAGGGCAGCGGGGTAGAACGGGACCTGAGGAGCAGGGGGACAGACCACCTATAGCCTCTAGGGTTACATGATACTGTTTGGAGGCCCAGCCTCCTTTGAGGAAATGATTTGATTCTGTCCTCTTACAGTCTCCCAGCCTGAGGAGACTCCGCCAAGCTAGGATGTGTGGCTGGACCAGGAAACATGAAGGTGGTAGATTTGTGGTCAAATCCCACGTTTGTCCCCAGCACAGCTGACACGGTTCACCTCTGCAGACTCAGAGACCTTGGGAAAGTCACTTCTCCTCTCTGGCCATCTGTTTCCTCAGCTCTAAAATAAAGGGTTGGACCAGTTAATCTCCCAGGCCCTTCCAGCCCGAAGACGAGGCCTGTGCCCACACAGGGCACGTGCTTCCAGAAACACTTGCGGAATGGATGAACTCCTTGCTGGGATACCGACCATTCTCCCGGGGCTAAAGGCGCCCCGTGATGGTGACTTGGGAATGGTGGCTCCCTCTGCCTGTTCTGGAAACACTGAAGTACTTTCCCGTAGGGGACCATCTGGCTCTCCAAGTTGGTTTTCCTCTTGGTTGAAGAGGAAGCAGCTAGAACCTGTGGTCAGGAAGTTGACTGCAGTACACTTTGGGCGTTTTCTAACTTACCACATGTGGTTCCCAGAGCATCCTCGATGGGATTGATAGAAACTGGACATTTTGGTGAGCAGATGTAAAGTGTGTGCTCTGTAAGGCTGGTGTGGGGGAGAGAGTGAGGACCCCCCAGCATCCAACCTCCACAGGGCTCTCATTTAAAACATCTGCACAGGGTGCCTGGGTGGCTCAGTCATTAAGCGTCAGCCTTCAGCTCAGGTCATGGTCCCAGGGTCCTGGGATCGAGCCCTGCATCGGGCTCCCTATTTGGCGGGAAGCCTGCTTCTCCCTCTCCTGCTTCCCCTGCTTGTGTTCCTTCTCTCACTCTCTCTCTGTCAAATAAACAAATACAGTCTTAAAAAAAAAAAAAAAAAGAGACATCTGCACATGCAATTCTTTTTTTTTTTTTTTTGGTGAGATTTTATATATTTGAGAGAGAGAGAAAGAGAGCAAGCCTGAGCTGGGGGTGCTGGGGGCAGAGGGACAAGCAGACTCCCCGCTGAGCAGGGAACCTGACAGGGAGCTCTATCCCAGGACCCAGAGATCATGACCTGAGCTGAAGTCAGGTGCTCAACCAACTGAGCCACCCAGGTGTCCCTATCCATGCAACTCTTAATCTTGGGGTCATGAGTTCAAGCTCCATGTTAGATATAGAGATTACTTAAAAATAAAATGTTTAGGGGCGCCTGGGTGGCTCAGTGGGTTAAGCCTCTGCCTTCCATCGGCTCAGGTCATGATCTCATGGTCCTGGGATCGAGCCCCACATTGGGATCTCTGCTTAGCAGGGAGCCTGCTTCCCCCTCTCTCTCTGCCTGCCTCTCTGCCTACTTGTGCTCTCTCTCTCTCTGTCAAATAAATAAATAAAATATTAAAAAAATAAATAAAATGTTTAATAAAATGATAAAATAAAATCTTAGGGGCACCAGGCTGGCTCAGTCAGTAAAACATGTGACTCTTGATCTTAGGGTCATGAGTTGAAGTCTCATGTTGGGTATAAAGATTACTTAAAAATATTTTTTTTTAATTTTTTTTTTAAAGTAGGCTCCACACCCAATGCAGGGCTTGATCTCATGACTCTGAGATCAAACCTAAGCTGAGGCCAAGTCAGATATTTAACTGACTGAGCTACCCAGGTCCACCCCCACTCCCCAAATAAAACCTTTAATAAAATAAGAAAAAGAAAGGGTGCCTGGGTGGCTCAGATGGTTAGGCGTCTGCCTTTGGCTCAGGTCGTGTTCTGGGTCCTGGGATTGAGCCACACACTGGGCTCTCTGCTCAGCGGGGAGTCTGCTTCTCCCTCTCCCTCTGCCCCTCTCCTACTCATTCTCTCTCTCTCTTTCTCTCAAATGAATAAATAAAATCTTAAAAAAATAAAAATAAAAAAATAAAACATCTGCATAAAATCCCTGGGTGGAGGGTCTGTTTACCCTTAACTTTTAGAGTGGGAAACTGAGGAAATGTTTCCTTTTACTCACTAGGTATTTACAGGGCCTGTTGTGTACCAGGCATTGCACTGGGCCATGGGAGATGCAGGCGGAAAGGGCAGGCGGAGTGAGCATGTGGTCTCTTGATCAGAGCCCACTCGAGCACAGCCCCAGGAGAGCACAGGTGAAGACCCAAACCAGCAGGTGACTCCTGTTCAGTGACGACAGTGGTATCAGAGGGGCGGATGCCTGCTGCTTTGAGGCCCCATGTGGGGAAATCCAGGAAGACCTCAGGAGAGGGGGGGAGGGGGAGACTGAGGAAGGAGAGGCAGAGGAGTGGCTGCACCGACCATGGTGGTGGCTGGGCCCCCGGCTTGGTACTGAGGTACGCATTGAACAACCGTGCTCAGACCTGGGGGAGGGTGGCCCAGAGGAGGCTTCAGGGATTCTGTCTTTCCCAAAGACTCTGAGGATCTCAGGCAGAGGGCGGAAGTGATGTGAGAAGATGTGCATTTTGAAAAGAGGACTTAGGACAAGAGGAGGGAATGGATTGGAGGGGGTAAAGAGTGTGTGGAAACCAGTCAGTAGATGCAGCAGCCCAAGAGAAAGACAGTGGGTCTGGTTCTTGGTGGCGGAGGTGCAGAATAACCTGGACACTTGAGAAGGTCTCTGGACGTAAGGTCTGGGTCCAACACCAGCATCTCTCCCCAGGTAGTTTATTGGAATCACCTGTGGGGCTTTTAAGACCGCCAGATTCCCAGGAAGCATCCTAGACCCCCAGAAGCCAGGACTATCTTACACTGGTGTAACCTCGTTAGAGGACAACTTGGAAATGTTTATCAGCCTTTAAATGTTCATACCTTTTAACTGGGCATTTTTGCTTCTGGATATTTATCTTTCAGATAGGTCTTCATGTTGTAGGCGAAACTATATGCACAAGAGTATCCATTACAATAAATTTTATAATAGTAGGAGACTAGGCACCGCCTAAATGCCCACCTGAATAAAACACTGGTTAAATGATGGT